>LKNJ01000402.1:0-65118 GCA_002120245.1 Maccullochella peelii | reverse complement strand
TGTGAAGACTTACAGAAAACGTTTGACCTCTGTCATTGCCAACAAAGGGTATATAACAAAGTACTGAGATGAACTGTTGTTATTGACCAAATACGTATTTTCCACCATAATTTGCAAATAAATTCTTTAAGAATCCTACAATGTGATTTTCTGGATTTTTTTGTTTCTCATTTTGTCTCTCATAGTTGAGGTATACCTATGATAAAAATTGGAGACCTCTCTCATCTTTTANGACTGATCCGTGTAAAGGAAAGAATGAATGGGGCCATGTATCGTGAGATTTTGAGTGAAAACCTCCTTCCATCAGCAAGGGCATTGAAGATGAGACGTGGCTGGGTCTTTCAGCATGACAATGATCCCAAACACACCGCCCGGGCAACGAAGGAGTGGCTTCGTAAGAAGCATTTCAAGGTCCTGGAGTGGCCTAGCCAGTCTCCAGATCTCAACCCCATAGAAAATCTTTGGAGGGAGTTGAAAGTCCATGTTGCCCAGCGACAGCCCCAAAACATCACTGCTCTAGAGGAGATCTGCATGGAGGAATGGGCCAAAATACCAGCAACAGTGTGTGAAAACCTTGTGAAGACTTACAGAAAACGTTTGACCTCTGTCATTGCCAACAAAGGGTATATAACAAAGTACTGAGATGAACTTTTGTTTTTGACCAAATACTTATTTTCCACCATAATTTGCAAATAAATTCTTTAAAAATCCTACAATGTGAATGTTTTTTCTCATTTTGTCTCTCATAGTTGAAGTGTACCTATGATGAAAATTATAGGCCTCCCTCATCTTTTTAAGTGGGAGAACTTGCACAATTGGTGGCTGACTAAATACTTTTTTGCCCCACTGTATTTCAGCACCATGGACTAGAGGCTGGATACCCGACACACATTTTGAAATGATGTTCGGCTTTGGGTCGGGTTCGGTTACGTCATTCTTGACATGGTTCTTCCTGTTCAGTGCTGGGGTTTGTTATTTACGTGACAACACGTGAACGCAGCACACAGGTGGTAAATAAAAAAAACTCATGTAGCCGAGCTGAGGATGGAGGACGTCAAAAGTGTCATCGGGGAAGTTTTAAAAAACTACTGAAAACCCTGCAGGGAAACCTTCAGCAGACATAAATAAACAGACTGGAAGTGAAGACATGCGCATGGTTCTTACCTGCAGTCACCTGCAGCGTGTTGCTGCTCATAAGTGAATATATGTGTGTGTGTGTGTATGTGGGAGTGGTGTAAAGATAAGTTAATCATTGAAAGCCAAACTTGCTTTAGGCCTGGCCTGCTGCCTTGGAATGGATTTTTTACTAGCTAGCAGATATCTGTCTTCAGTTTTCTTTCTTTCTGACACACTCCCTCTTTTATGTCATTCAATAAATCTTTTTATTAAATTACTTCTTTGCTCCTCTGCCTCTCCTTCGCTCAGGTTCACAGGCTGCATCGTATGACGCTATATCAAGGAGACGAGTTGAAGAATCTTGATGAGTTTTTCTCAGCATGTGGTGTCGCTGTGATGCCGCCTGACTCTCAACAGTACAACCACGCTGACTCCTCACTGTGGATGTAGCAGGTGGCTGCAGAATTAGGTTTAGGGGTTAAAGTTGGGGTTAGAGGTATCATGTCAATGAGGGTCCTCACATGTATAGAAGTGTGTGTGTGTGTGTGTGTGTGTGTAATGGAGAAGAAAAAAGCAGATACTGACGTGATGTGTTAGTATTCTGGTTCTGTCTCATCCATACTATTGACGAGCCAGCAGTGTTCTGCTCGGCCAATCAGAGACGTTCGCTGACTGCTGATCAACACAAGCAGGCACCGCCTGGAGTTCAGTTTCTACATCTGTTCCTCTTTCTCTCATCGGGAGGTGACACCAACATCTCATCCAGAACAGACTCTCCTGCAGTATGAGCTTCGAGAACCTTTCATTAAAGCTGCTCTAATCAATATTTTTCTATTAACAATGGAGGAAATGAAATGATGTCATGTGAGTTGAGAATCATCACCTGCCTCTGCAGTTCTCATCTCTACGGAGCCTTGTAGCATTTTTTTTTAGCTCATTGTTTTGGCTTTAAAAACAATTAACCATTTAGAGGCCACCTACTTTTCTAGCATGTGTGCGTCATCTCCACTGGAAGGGCACTTTATCACGTCTTCTTGCACACTTGGGCCACCGTGGAGTGCGCTTTCTGTTTTCAAAATATTACATTCCTACAAAATTTGCTGTGGAAACGTATGATCCCTAATGGTTTTAGTGACCTCCTGACCTTCCATCAGGCCAAAAATCCCACTTGTACACAGGAAATTTCAGAATCTGTCTGATGTCTGCTCCTCTGAGGATGGACACTTTTGATTTTAGCGCCATCCTTAGGACAAACTTGAGATTGTATAACTGTTCAGGCTCTGTAAATGGCTAAATCACCACCCTGAGGTTTGTTCTCTCCCAGCACTTTCATATTGTGTGATATGTAATGATAATTGCAGCCTCTAGGATTCACTTGCGAGGATTTAGTGTTGTTGCTGAGAATAATTTTGTCATTTTCAATCAGCTATTCTCATTCAACAACCCATAGTTCACAAAAGAAAAGTAATAATTTGCCCATTTATCTGCATTTGTTCCTTTGTCTGCAGTTCTCTCTCTAAGGTCTTTTTTTGTTTTCAGATTTCTTTTCTCACACACACACACACACACACACACACACACACACACACACACACACACACACAGCAGGAGTCCTCTTTGAATAGACTTGATTGTGGTAATTGAAATACTCAAAACAAATTATTTGTCCTGTCAGACTAATCAAGAGAAAGCTGCTGCAACAATAGCTTTCACAGAAAGTTATGAACAACATCAGCACACAAATGCTTGTCTGACGCATCCAACACGACTCGAGCCACCCTGTAGTTAGTGTGTGTGTGTGTGTCTCAGGTATGTGCACGTGTATAAATAAGGTGTCAAGAGCATGAGGGAAACAAAGCGCTGACAAGTCAAATGGGTTTCGTTTCTTTAACAGTGCCATTAGAAAAACAGACAGAAAACACTGTCAGAGTATCATTCAGTAACTTTTTGTTAAATTTTTTTTGAGTATCTGAAATTGGATTTCTCAGACTGTGTATTGTATAAACCCTCCTCAAGCATCTGAAACTGCGTAATTGTGGAGCATTTTCAGTAAATAGCTATTTTGCAATTTCTTTCGTTTTCACAGATAATACGTTTTCTATTTTCTTATCTTCTTAGTAATAACTTGCAACTTGCACTGAGTTACACTGTAGGTTTGAGCCTGCAACATTACATTTATCACACATTGTACTCACTTTGGTTAAGTTGAGAGCTTGTGTTTGTTTCATTACACTGTGAGTTTTATTCATTTGTGTGCTGAGAGTCCAGTGTGGTTTCTGTGTTTTTTAACACAGGCAGATTTTACTTTATGAAAACTAACTGGTTAAGATGTTCTGTACTTTTTAGCTTAAACTGCAAATACAGTGGCTATTACTGATACACACATTAACATATTTTGTGTCAAACGGTGTTATTATTACATTTTCACAATATCTGTAATTTATGAAACATTTCATAGGCCTTTGTTTGCACACTGGAAGTAAGGAGACATGTCTGCAATCAAAGAATACAGAAATGCAAAAACTGCAGAAGCCTCCATGCTAATCATGTAGTTGATTGCCGAGTTCTGAAAGAATACACCAATATTTGGGGAATGTTCGTTTGTTTGTTTTTAAAAGACCTTTTTAATAGAGTTCAACACAGAGGAAACTATGCTGGCATAACTATATCAAAGGTGCCTTTTAACAACTCTGAAGTGGACTTACTTACACATTCTGTGTGTGCATTTAACACGTGGGAAACAGAAAATGAGATACTGTCGCTTGTTATAATACTGGAGGTTCTTGATTCTTGGATGGTTCCCAGCTAGTTTGCTAGCTAAAGATATATCAAGATACAACAATTGGTGTATGGTGTATTTTCCTTTTAACTTTAATGGTGGCTGGCAGTCCCCCTTTGCTTCCAGTCTTTGTGCTAAGCTAGGCTAAGCAACCCTGGACCGATCTCTCTACTGAACATACAGAGGTGACGCGTACACTGTGACCTGACTGGCAGAACTGCTTCTTATTTGAGGAGCAGTCGTGATCACTGAATGAGACTAAAGACTCTTTTTGAAACCGACGTTTATTTCAGTGTTATTGTTGTTACATGCAACAGGGATTAAATCTTATTGGTTGGTATTAATCTATCACAGTCTGGGTTCAAGGCCCAAGTTTTTTCCTGTGCTGTGTGTTGACGATGATGATGGACAAACTACAAAAACACCTAAATTCTAATAAAGCGTAATTATCCTTTAAGAACAGCAGCAGAGTTACTGCTGTGTGTGTGTGTGTGTGTGTGTGTGTGTGTTTTCAGCCCGCAGCTATACTCACCTGTCAGTCAGTACAGCGCAGCTCCAGCCAGCTCACGTTGCTCGCTCTGATCCTTCTTGACGCCAACTCAGAGCTCAGTGTCGACTCGCATTTATTCATTTTTTCAACCAACAGCTTCCTCACAAGGTACTTTCACCAAAAACGAAACATACCAATGCACATTTTGTTAATGTACACTCTGCCCTTGCAGTCCCCCTCCGCTCTACAGACCATTCAAGTGTTTTTCTGATCATTGTGTTGGGTTTTTTTAGGCCCAAAACTTTACTGCTTTTGTTCAGTCTCACTGCTCCCGTCGACCTTGTTTCCAGCTGCAGCAAGCAGCTGTTTTCTGCTGAGAAACCACCTATAAGGCACTAAATAGCAGACAGACTAGAGACCTGGCTGGAGCATCAATATTCAAATCAATGTTTACTAGGAGATCTAAAATATCACAGCTTCAAACTTCTCTTTACTGTGCTCAAGAGAGGCCTGCCTTACTGCTGAGAAACATGTTTCACTGGTTTATTAGTTAATGACTAATAAAGACATCTGTCAGCAAAACAAGAAGCTAAAATACAAAATGATACAAAACGTCAAAGTGTTGTGTTTGTTGGAGGATTCATTCGTGAACCGTAGAGGAAGAAAACACACACAGAGCTGAGGCTATACCAGTGTAATAATCAATAATTCATTTTCAGGATTTGTTCTGCTCTGCAAAGCCGACTGTGTCTTGTTTGGCTGTGGCCGCAACCTGTGTGTGTGTGTGTGTGTGTGTGTGTGTGTGTGTTCAATCTGTTTACATGGATATAACGGCCTGAGACGGTGCTGTTGGTCCAGTGGGAACTAAAACCCAGACACACAAAGAGGCAACATCAGTAGAAACAGGCAGTAAATAGGAAAACCTTTGAGAGGTTTAACACACACTAGTGACACGTGATTTGCTATTAAACAGAGCAAGATCTTTGTTTTAATGTGATTTGATTCTTTTTAAACTTGTTTTGAGCCGCAGGCAACTGTTGCTGCTCGGCACCGAATGCCTAACAAAGTTAGCTACTAGCTGGTGAACACATTTATCAGCTTAAAAAGCCAAGTGGCCAAAAATATTCCTGACAAGCAGAAAACACATGGCTGAAGAAAGTGAAACAGCAGCACAGACTCTCCCTCATTACCACCACGAGCCCTTCAGCAAGACCCTTCGAGGCGTGAAAAGAGCATCTACAAAAGAGTGAAACTTCCCTGCCACATCTGAACTGTGGCTGTGCTGTACTCAAGCAAATATATAGCTACTATATCACTGAATTAAACTGAGGCCACTTCCCCATTTCTTTTCAACTAAAACCACCAAATGAATCAGCACGATCTATATTTTCTACATTTTAACAAACATTTGATTTGTTAAAATGTTGCTACTTAAAAACTTTCCTTGCTGTTCAATTTTGCATTCAGACACTTCCTCAGCCATCACTTTGGCTCTTTGTCCTCTCTCCTTAACTACAACTCACCTCGCCAACTTCCCGTGTGTGTGTGTGTGTGTGTGTGTGTCCTGGCTGTTGTCGAAGTCCTTTCCCTCCCCACCTGTGCCCGAGGCGTGCAGTGATCCAGGCTCCCCGCTAACTTATCCTAATGAATAGGGAATGCTGTTGTCAGGCCTGATCAGGTGGAGCAGCAGGGAGATGGGTGAGGAGCGTCGGTGGGGGAGTTTGGATCGGATGGTCAGGACGATTAAAAAGTGCTTTGGTTCTCATCGATCCACTTCTTCAACTCTGTGTTCCAGAGTCTCAACAGGAAAGATGAACACACGCTGACACAATCAGGTAAACACTTGAGGAACCAGAACAGTGATTCTCCACCACCGGGCCGCACAGGGTCACCTACCGGGCTGCAAAGAACCGATCATCCAACCACTGCGTGTTGTTTGTTAATTCACTGTGATGCAGAATGCTGCATGTGCAGAGTTTGTATGTGGATTAAAATCCATGACCAGTGCAGGTGATGTTAAACGACCCCCACCTCCCCTAGAGAAGTAAATCCAGTCCGAATGGGGTTTGGATGAGAAACTGATACCACTCTCATGTCTGTACGGTAAATATGTAGCTGAAGCCAGCAGCTGGTTAGCTTAGCTTAGCATAAAGACTGAAAACAGCTGGTCTGGTTTTGTCCAAAGGCTCATTAACATGTTAACGGAAATGTAGAAATGTAGAAACGACAGTTTGCCGTTTTAAAGAAAGTTATGTGCTGGACTATTTCTTGGGCGGGACCAGTAACTTGGACAATATGTATATTTTTCTGTTGTGATCCTGCAGCCGTGAGGGATTCATAAAAACTCACTTCATTTAGTTCTGATATGTGTGATTTTATAGAGACTGTGCAGTGACCTGACTCTGGAGTCTTTCTCCCATTTCTCCATCTTGCATCCTAAACACAAAATACACACACACACACACACACACACACACACACACACACACACTGATCTGTCTAATCCTTTGTCACCAGGGCAACCAGACAGCACAAAGCCAAATAACTGGCCAGGCACATAAACAAACCCGACCAATAGGAGGTGGCCTCAAAGCGAAGGGGTGCAGGAGAGGGACTTCAACTGCACCCTGAGTCTTTCTCCTCTTCTTCCCCTCCTTCTCCGTCTGTGTTTTGTTGCTGCTGTCCACTTCAGGGACGGCTCAGTCACCCTCGCTTTAGAAAACAGCAGCAGCTTAAAAGACAGAAGCTCGCTTTCAAGCAGAGTTCAAGAGCATGTTTTTTGTAGTTGTTTTTTTTATGTCGGGTTTGTACTTGATTGGAGGAATGTGGAGAGAGAGAGAGAGGATGAGGGACAGAGATAAGAAAACAGGAATATTCTGCTATAAGATGTAAGTGTCCCAGTGGGGAAATCTGGTCATTTCTTAACTTTTCAGGCATCACATTTACGTAGGAGTGAGACATCTCTGACTCTTACATCCCTGCATGTAGAGGCATGTGAGGACAGCAAAGTGGCTCAGCTTTAAACCCAGATTGACTCGGCGACTCAGAGTCCTCTCTGTGGAAGTAAATAAATGTCACACCAGTTGAGAGACGAGCCTTTTTAATACAGTGCTGACTTTGTTCTGCCATTATTAACAGTTGGGTGGGTGAGGGGTTGTATTTGGCGGTCAGGTTTCCAGTGTGTCTCCATTGAAGTTGAGATGTCCACTGGACGCATTTCAGAAGTGGAGTGTCTTCAAGCAGTATGTTCATTGACGGCCATATTTTGTGCCGTTCATTTTTCCTTCTTCTGTCTGCTTTTTTTGTGTTTTCTAGGCATGTTGAAACACGTTTGCAGCTCATTTCTGATCAATGTGATAACGGATACTTTGTGGCTATACTTCTCATCTCTGTCTACGTCACAAAGCGCTTCACAAAGACAGTCTAGTCATAAAATCAAGGAAACAGATACCCATACAAAATAAAAACATTTTATAGGAAATAAAAGACAGTTCAAAGAAAAATTAAAAAGGAAATGCTCTCTGATAAAAGTGTGTTTTAAGAAGGAGATTTGTTTGTCTCCTGGCATGTAGATGTGATGATGAAGGCTTCAAGAGTCTGGCAATTTTTTGTTTAGGTACCTTGAAAGTCCTTGAAAAGTGTTTGAATTTTACTCTTGAAAAGCTGTATGAACCTCGTTACCATGTTTACCATCTTAGCATGTGTGGTAGAAAATTGCTTTCTGCATGCTAACATGCTAACATTTGCTAATTGGCACGAAACACAAAGTCCAGCTGAGGCTGATGGGAATGTCGTCATGCAGGTAATTGGTCATAAACCAAAGTATTGTGAAATTTTGACCTGAAGATGGGGCTAGATGAAAAGTTAAGAGATCACTGCAATTCAGTAACTTACTGAGGGGGACATGACAAGCCATCCAATAGTTGCAGTAAATGCCAAAAATATCAAGTAGTTCAGTCTGTATCGAAGTGGTGGACTAGTTTTTCTGTCTTTTTTTGTAAGTACATAAAGACGGTTGGCAACAAATGAAACGCATCATTAAATCTTAATTTGATGTCAGTTGTTCACAAGTGATTTTCACCTTTTAGAAATGCAAAATCAGACGCGTCACGTAAAGACAGAAAACAACCCAGAGTGAATGCATGGAGAGATGGTGCTAATGCTAACGCTTCCCGCTTCAGTTGAACTTGTCTTGAGATCTAAATTCTCAAGAGAGACTTAGTAACATGGAAGGTGGCAGCTTCAATGTGGCTACTGCTGCTTTGCTACTCACTGGTGTGTTGTTGTTGCACTGGGTTGGCCCACATTGCACCAGCTCACTTTCTCCTCTCTGCCTGCCAGATCTCTTGGACACTGAGGCACCACTCAAGTATGCTGTTTGTGTGTGTGTGTGTGTGTGTCCGTGTGGGAAACACAGTACGCTGTAAATGATGGTTTGCCTGAACCACGAGTTGAAAACTACAAAGCTCCTGCTGTCACTCCACTTCCCCCGTTCTCCTCTCAGCCCTCCCTCCACTTGTGTTTCTTCTTCTTTTCATTCGGGGAATTTGGGATTGATTTTATTAATTGATGAAATCCATCTGTGATCTGTGCCTTCATAAACTATTTAACCCTTTAGACTGTTTCCGGCCTGTATTCCACTGTGTTTCAATCTCAACAACATCAAGCTATCATTGAAATTTCAGTTTTTCTACTTCAGTTTTGTGTCAGAACATGACCTGATCCAATCCTTTATTCTGTTTGTTGGCTTCGATCCACCAATCACCTGTTTTGTTTTGGTTTTTTTAATTCAGTGTTCAGCACGGCGATGGACATTACCCACTTCTGAAATTATCAGAGTGGATTTTAACACAACAATTGAAAGAAATTATAGTTGTTTTTTTAATTTTACGTCATTAGTATAATATGAAGATTGACTGGAAAGAGATGGGAACAACCAAAGATGCAGGCTGTTTTTTTTAAAACTCTATTGCTGTGTGCCTTAGTGTAGATGCTGATGTTTAGCAGGTATAACATTTACCATGTTCACTGTCTTAGTTTTGCATGTTGGCATGCTAACATAATGCCAATTATCACTGCACACAGAGTCCAGCTGAGGCTCATGGGAATGTTATTAGTTCTGCAGGTATTTGGTCATAAACCAAAGTGTTGGACACATTAACATGTTGACCTGATGATGGCGCTAGATGAAGAGTCAGAGGATCACCAAAGTTATAACAACGTCATCGTGAGGGGAACATGAACGTCTGAACCAATCCAACCAAACGTTATCGAGACATTTCACTCAAAGCCAAAAATGAAAAGTATTTCCTTGCTAGTCACAAAATGTGAGGGAGAGCGCTTGTTTTCCAAGTCGGGATGTGTAAAGAACAAACCAACACTCGCAATGACTCAGAGGCGTCTCGGCTCCTTGTCCTCCAGTTCAGTCAGTGGTCTGGATTTGAATAAAGTTTATGTCCTAAATGAGAAATATCTGTTTTGAGGGAAGACAGCTCACTGTGTTACTGCCTGTTTGTGGCTGCTTTAATGAGCAGAGCAACAGTTTGTCAGGCTCTATGATCAATGACTTGCTGAGCAATAGAAGCACTGTACTTTTTAAAACGCTGATCAGCACACCTGCACAAACAAGCCTGTGTCCTCATGTATCACCGTTCATCCTGAAAATGAAAATTTCAGCAAATGAACGGCTCTTTTCATCAGTTTGACGCAGCTCTCCGGCTTTGTATTGATGTAAAACAGTCGTTCACTTATAATTCCTTTTTCAAAACTAGAAAATAAGTACATGTCCCTCCACAGGCTGCTCCTTCACTTCACCACCCTCCTTCCTCTCCTCCCAGTTGATTTTCGTGATTTTCTTTATTTTGTCTCCTCTGTATGTCTGATTCTATTTCATCTGGATGTTCAGTGCTGCGCTGCGGCGTTATAATAAACACAATGTCCTACAGCATAGATAAAGAAAATTGCAACAACACAACATTACTTATCAGAGGGGTGTGCACTGTACTCACACTGTGTGTGTGTGTGTGTCTGTGTGTGTGTGTGTGTCTGTGTGTCTGTGTGTGTGTGTGTGTAATGGCATAAAAGTCTTAACTTGTGTGAGTCCTTGCATGGTATCCCTGCAAAAGTGTGTAATTGAGAAGAGCTACATGATAATGAATACACACACTTTGTTCTCACCCTCATGCTGCCTTTGTTACTAGATGGACGGATCATTGCAGTACAACTTTAGGGAAACACTTTGGAGCTTTTGGACGTGGAGGAAACGAGTCTTTCTGTTTCTTGAAACTGAATGAAAATGTGAAAACTGTCAGCGCGTAGATCGTCCATTCTTTCACCATGTTGTAGCATTCCTGCTAAGATCATGGTGTGGTGTTGTACAGTTGTGGGAACTCTGACACACAGAATGAGCTTCTCATCCATCACAGGCCACTTTCAGGCTACATCGCGGTGCTGCACTTTCCTCCAGGGCTTCTCTCCTTTCAATGCGCTCCCTCTCACCTGCAGATAGACCTTTTTGTAAAGAGTCAGAAGAACTCTGGCTCACGTTTCCACCTTTGTCTTCCTGAAACAACCTCTCAACTCTTGTGATGTTTCAGAGCGAGACTTCTGTTTCTGCTTAAAAAAAATCTGCAGGGATCCTTTCCATAATGTTGTCAGACACTTATAACAGTCTGAGCCTGTCGGAGCCAGGACAGTGGCTTTAATATTTGGCTGCTATACTAAGCTGCAGTTTGGGAGTTCCAGGTGAACTCATGAAAGCCATGCAGTTACGGTACCGGTGCTTGGAGTGGCCAAAAAGGACAAAGAAAACCTCGTATTTCAGCAGTCATTACTCACATTTCATACCGTATTTTCTCAAATAAGTAGTGAATAATAATAATGGGGGTGGTTGCCACAAACAAATAAAGGCCTGGGGGGAAAAAAGGCCCCACATTCAGGGCGATGGCTTTCATGAGTTTACCTGAACTCCCAAACCGCAGTCTATTTGTCTCTGCCGTTGTTTGCTCACATGGAACCTAATGTTAGCTAGCTGTCATGTATTAGCAAAAGGTTAGCGCTCATTCCAGCGGACCTCTGCCAGACTAGCAAAATGCCGGTTAATGTTAACATTCACCAAGCCCGGTTCTATGTGAGAAAACAACGGCAGAGAGAAGCAGACTTACTTGCTGCTCAAGAGTTCCCGGTGAACTCGTGGAGGCCATCGCCGTAGGTTTGCGGTGATGCCAGAGGCATCGGAGCGGACGAGAGGACGGCTGCTTCAGGACAAGTGAAGAGCGACGTTCTCTCCTTAGTATGCAGATTATATGTCAATCACGCTCTTCTTGCCCCTCCCCTCAAGCCCCTCCTCTCCACGCCAAAACGGTGATAGAAAGTTGAAACTGAAAACTACTGACACTGAAAAAACAGTGGCATGAAGAAAAAATCTGAACATTGTCATTGAAAAATTGCTACTGGACCAATTCCAAAACGTTTTGTACCTATTAGTCATTTACAGCCCAAAATGTGTAAATAAAGAGATAATTTTCAGGTTTAAAAATACCGGAATTACCCTTTAATCAGTTGCCCTTCTCATCCTGTTGCACAGACACAGGCCTGTTTTTTAAAGCAGTGTCTTAACATCTCTGTATGTATTCAGGCCTCTGTGACTAATGCTGTGTGTCCATGAGGAGGGCTGTTGTTACAATGCTCTCCTCTGTACACGCCAATACTGTCTGTGTTTGAGAGGAGCCACTGAGGCAGAAATAGAATATAGAAAGAGAGGAGGCGACTAAACACAACCATGTGAGTCGAATGGGAATGAGGCAGAGAGAGGAGGGAGGGAGGGAGGGAGAGGAGGGAGGGAGTCGGTAAGAAGCAGAAAAAGGAGAGCAGAGCTAGAGGGAGTAAGAGAGTTAGAAACAGAAAGGAACTCATGCTGCTCTTAGCCGTACCCTTAGGTCATGCCCCGGATTAAAATCATTATAGGAACTTATACACAGAGAAATGGAGTCTATCATTAAATATTGGTTCTGTATTATGTTAATATGCAGTATATGATATATTATATTGTACTTTTGGGGAGAATGCCAGCAAAAGTGGTGGTTAAAAGAGAGGAGTATTTGTTGAGTAACTGCTGTTAAGTACTAATAAGTGGCCACAAAATATATTTCAAATTAGGGAGAAATGATAAATAAAAACACATGGAACAAATGATTCTGTTTGAATGAGAAAAATGTAAGAAATGGTTTATTTATTTGAAATTAATGTAAGATAATGTACCTACTACCAAGGCAGTAAACTGAACTTGCTCTATTTATTTATGTACTTACACTTCTAAATAATTATTTCTGTCAATTAATTATTGTAACTTTTTTCCCACATTGTTGTATTGAAACTGAAGTCGGTGTTGAAAGTTGTGTCCCACTTTTTCCCCGTAGTCCTCTTCACCCTTTAATCTGTCTACACGCGATCAGCCATTTTAGCTGAGCTGTTAAACTACCAAAGTCTTCCATTTTGAACCTTGTGTTTCTAGTCGTCTCCACATTATCCTTCCAGCAGCGAAGAGTGAATTTTCTCACTCTCAGCACCCCCGAGCTCTCTGACGTCTACATTTTAAGACGCGGTGCTCATGCTGTGAAATTGCACGAGGCGAGTCCGAGAAAAGCAGAGAAATAAAAGAGAGGAAGGTGTGTCAGGCAGGTGTAGTGTTGGCAGGAGAAGAACGAGGCGATAAGTAGCTGCAGTGTTATCTATACCTGTCTGCCCGGCGCACTGAGCTGCTGAAATTTCTTAGACGATTCACACTAACAGGTTTGTTTGTACAGAGACTCAGAGGGAGACCTTGTGTGTGTGTGTGTGTGTGTGTGTGTGTGTGTGTGTGTGTGTGTGTGTGTGTGTGTGTGTGTGTGTGTGTGTGGTGTTTTATGGTTGTGTACTGAGGTGTTAGAAAGGTTAGGTGGGAAAATGTAGGACAGGACAGTAATTTATCGAGTCCAAGTTGCATAAAAGGACAAAGGAAGTGATCATTACAGTTGAGTCTTGCTGGGGTTTGTATGCTTGACGATATACAGTTGTTGTTTCTCACCTGATTAAACCCTCTGGGTCGGTCATCAAACATGACAAGAAATTGAAGTGACCCATAGTTGCGATGCCAGGAGGATTGTATAAGAATTAGGATGCAAATAGACCTGTTTTGCAGTGGCCATAAGGATTTGAATCTTATAAGCTAACTAAATACCTTTTATTGTGAAATTTAATCACTACTTAATGTAAAATGTGTAAAATATTTCACTTTGAAAACTTCATGTGGTCTGAATTCTCTCTTTGAATTCTTCATCTTTCGGTATGAAGATATTTTCCTGGGTTTCACAAATTCAGACAATTCAAGTACCAAATTATCCAAAACATCCAGGATATTAAGGATAAGCAATCGAGTCTGGATGGAATCGATTGGACCTCTGTCCTGTCAGGCTTCGTTCTGTCTGCGTTAAGACAGGAAAGATTTCTCCACATACCCATATAGTGGTGACCCCCAGCAGCTAAATCAACCTGTAACAACACAGTTTGTATTGTGCTCTGACACGAGGCTGTGCAGTCAGTGCTGCTCTCTTTCCTTATCTGACTGCAGCAGCATGCATGATGAAGTGAACTGACAGAATGTTAGATGGTTGTAAGTAGGTGTGGGGGGGAATGCATCTGTGCAGTTACTTAATCACTTTTTATGAATTTAATGTACATGTGATGTTCAGCAGCTTGTTTCCCACGTGAACTACATCACATAAGAAAAAACAGGCATACTGTAAGTCATGTAGAAAGTGGTTATAAATTGTTCCCTTAAGTGCAGTTGTTTGTTCTTCTTTTAGAGAAAATTTACCGTCCAGTTCGTTAAATACTGAACGTGCCACGTCAGCGACAGCCATCTTGGTTGTTTACGAAAATGCCTCCTCTGTACAGTCATTGTATCAAACCCGCCCCATGTTAGACAAGCAATTGTGCTTGGTCAGCTAGAAATCTGTCTGAATGGGAGGGGGACCAGACGCATCTGCCAGAGCAAATAAAACACGAGCTCACGGATTGGTTGGGTTCCCAGGCTGTAAGATGTGCACTGTTTACGAAGAAACAGACGAACCCTAAAACGGTGTTCTCCTTTCAGTCTGTTCTCTGAAATCTGACTCGTGGGATTCTGCGCAAATCAGACCAGACATCTTGTACAGGAGGCTTTCTTGAAACACCTTTTCTGACAAAGACATAGAAGCACACACTGAAGGAGAGAAGCAGGCGTGCAGGACTAGACCGTGAAAGAGAGCACAGGAGGACAATAGGTGGACAGTCTGGGAAAAGCAGTGAGAAACCAAATCAGATCGAACACTATACAAAAGATTTCTTACCTGAGCCAAGGAGGAGCATCTTCAGCAGTCCTGCCTGGCATCTCTTCTTATTGTGTGGACTCTCCTCCACCTCTGCTCCACCATTTCTCCTTTTAACATGATGGATAGTGTTCCCTGCCAGCGCTGGATCACAGCTCTCTCTACGGCTTTAGCACATTTAAAGTTATTTGTGGGCTGAAAATCACATTCAGACACTAGCGATAGCAGCTATTTGGTTGTTTATTCTTTTGTTTACTGTCTTTGTTCACTTTGTTAGTTCACTTTTTTCCTCTTTCCTTGTCGAGAAGTTTGTTTTTGTCCTTTTTATTTAATGCTTCTCCACCAAGGAATCCTGTAAGCAGAGTTAGTCCTTATTGCTTCGGCGCAAATCAGAGAATGAGTCATTCCATCGCAGTTACCCGTTGGTTGGGTCAATTTCTATACATAAAAGTGTCAAACAAACAATAATTTATTAACCAGAACCTCCTTGGAGGAGTCATTTCCTTCACTTTTTATAGCTTGGGTGTGGCGAGTCCTCCTCTCTCACCTCCCAGAAAGACAGCTTCCCCTAAAAGGCCTTATAATGCTGACCAATCATTCCAGTACGCTCTGCAAATCCACGTGCAGAGATTGCAACAGATTATGATCATTAACTTGTGACAGATGACAATTTACCAACTTTTTTTTGTCAAAGTTGTATTATTCCCAGTGTTGCGTTGAATTGCATTTGAACATCTGATGTTTTATAGTCATGAGTTCAATGGCTGCCTGCAAGGTAGGAAACAATGGTGTACTGTGGATAATGGTCAGTAATGCGGCATCCCTCAAGAAACAGGCCCAAGTCTGGCAAATCAATGCTGAACTATTATCACAAATTATACATTTACATACATACAGAGCGGCACGGTGGCGCAGTGGTTAGCAGTATGGACAATCAGAATGAAAATATTATAAATGGATTTTAACATATATGAAGATGAAGATATGAATACAGGCACATACGGGAAGTTTTATTGTTGCGTTGTGTTTTGGCCCTTATGTTTCCCCTAAATATCCAGAACCCAAACTTTGTGCATGGCATAATGGTCAGGTGTGGTGGAGACGTCCTTTTCCCTCTGCTGAGTGTATCTGGATTGGCCTGCTGGCACTCTGTCCTTCTACAAAGTGTCCTCTAACACACAGAGTCACCGCTACACCTTTTACACCATTTTCACTGACACTGTTTACCTGACTCGGATGTTTATATTCACTTTTTCCCCTTTGGCTGTCAGTTCTTGAACTATAGCGTTTAGAAATCCTATTTCTTACAATAAGTGGCTGTTTTCCTGTTTATATTCTTCTTTCCTGTTTCTTATTACATCCCCAAAGATCTCAGTTTCCAGACCAGCATGTTGGTGAGGTCGGTGCTTGCATTCCCAAAACAACTTGATTTCTTTGTTAAAATCCAACTATTTCAGTGTTTTCTCAACTTCCAAGACAGCAGCTGAAAAGGTTGCAGCCACAGCCCAAGGCCTGCTGCTTTTAGGAATAAAGCAGGTTGATATGACAACAATAGATTGGATATCCTGTCTGGTAGAGGTCACTGAGCCTTGTAGCTAACGCTCTGAGTCCGAATTGGTCCTGCCGGTACAAATAGCCACCCTGAAAGTCTCACACACTCCAACTGAAGTGAGAGAAAGATTCTGTGTTTCACAATGTGATAGAAACTACAGATTTGTAATTACATTGTGTGACATTAGTCTGTACATCAGCAGTGGGCATGCATACTAAAATAAAACGCTTCATTGTTGAATGTGATGTTGATCTCTTAAACGCTTTGAGGGTGGTTGTGGTTTTGGCTAAATGTTGGTTAAGTAAACACGTCCTGTCTCGTGCTCCAAGCCTAACCCCTAACCCCTAACCCTGGCCCTAACTTTTAGACCACCATCTTTCCCTAAACTTAATCAAGTACTGGTTGTCCTGGTTGATGCAGATGCTGTAGTGAAATGTTGGTTACTGTTGTTTTGTTTGTTGTAGTCATTCTTGTTGTGATGTGACGTCACATCTGTCAGCACCGCCGCCAACCCCTGAAAGTACCTGGAACTTGCATTAACCCCACTACGTGTACAGCATCATTCAGGCTTTAAACAAGCACTACCAGTATCAATATTAAGAACGGGAAATGTGAATTATTTAAATGTTATTCCCTACTTCCAAACTAGTTTAAAAAGAAGTGAAGTTTGGTCTTCAAACATGATCTTTTCACAGATCATCCTCCGAGGGAAGAGAGCTCCTTCAAAGCAAACTGAAGGAAAATGTTTCTGACAGGTAACAGCAGAATACACTGGCCTCTGCTTCCTGCCTTTCCAAAAATAGATGAGTACAGTACGTCATCAAAAATACCCTCACATGAAAGCAGAATTATTTATTTTAGATTTTACCCAAAGGAATACATGAAAAAGCTTCTCACTTACAGTGACCAGAGTATTTATAGTTTCTTTCCAGCCCTGCACACACACACACACACACACACACACTCACACACACACACACACACACACACACACACACACTCACGCACACTCACACACACACAATCACACACTCACAGACACACTCGTGACGTGGTTTCCTGCTCTGAAGTCTTATTGCAGTCGGCCTCAGACAGCCGTCTCGCTGCTGATGGATGCGATCTGATCTGTCTGCTGCTCCCTGCGGCTCAGCCTAATCTGCACAACATTATTGTTTTGTTTGGAAAGTTGATTACTGCTCCTCCGCTGGTGGTTGACGAAACAATGTGGTGTAGTTGGCAGCCAAATGTTCCTCTGAGTCTCTTCTGAAATCAGCACGTACATGTTTGTCTTACTACACTTAATTTCCCAAAGCCTTGGTGTCGCGTCGTCTACTTCACATCACATCGAGGGAACTAGGGAATTTTTCTCAAAAACTCTAAAACCATTGGTTCTTTGAAAGATACTCATTGATTGGATGAACTGCTGGGGTCATATTAGCCTCAGATACACTTTGTAATGTATTACAAAGTTTTACAGAATGAGGACTGTGGATTTTGTCACTTCAAGGTTCAAGGTTAATTTATTTATCATTCTACAGCAAAGGGCTGTACAACAAACTGAAATCTGTAGTCCCTTCATGCTACACAAACACACACACACACACACACACACACACAAAACCCCAAGAAAAACAATTATTTATGGTGAAGTGCAGAGGATGAAGTGAGGAATCTCACAGCCTGAGGGAAGAAGCTGCTCTGTAGTCTGGTGGTACGGCAGCAGATACTTCTGTATCGCTTTCCAGACGGCAGCAGGGTGGACCGGCTGTGGCTGGGATGGGTATTGCCCTTTAGTATCCTTTGGGCTCTGCGCAGGCACCTCACCCCACCGATATCACTGATGTTCTGGGCGGGTTTTAATCACCTGCTGCAGAGCCCTCCGGTCCTGGGCCGTGCACATCCCATTCAAGTTTGTAATGTTCCAGTCAAGCGACTTTCTATTGCCCCTCTGTAAAAGTCAACTAGATCATGGCACAGGAATGTTGCCTTCTTAAGTTTCCTTACATTGGAGGCACATTATAAAGGGATCTCTTGATGGCCAGTATGAACAGGAGGAATGATTGCAGCAGGAAAAAACTGTTGCAATGTTCATGTAGGCACTTGAATATGGTTTTAAGACAGACATGAAAAATTGTAAACCTATCCTTTAAGATCTGACAAACACGAAAAAGCTAAATTACTAAGGGCCTCAGTATGGTTCAGAGGAGTGCTTGTTGCATCGTCGAACGGCGTATGACTAACTCTCCCTTTCCGAGTGTGGCCATTCAGAACAGGAATAAACACTTCTGACTTTAGACGTGGTTGAATCAAAATAGCAACACATCTCCTGTGCGGCTGGTTGAAGAAGTCCTCCAAAATACCCTCTAAACCTTTGTTTGCTACGCTGTTTTATCCTTGTGAGGACATTTGGTGCTCATAAATCTGGAAACATTAGGACATTCATATGCACCAGTTGGCTGCTGTAACTGATATTCAGACACTTTTTTAGCTGTATGATCCAACACAACCCTCAAACAATTTTCACCTTCCCTCCATCACACAAACACACACACATATTGTCAGTTATTGTCAATATGTGAGTTGCGCAGGGAAGCAATGAAAGTGTGTAATGATGCTACCTGACAGCCCATTAAACCAGAGAGAGATGAGGATGCAATTAGATTGTCATCCACGCTGGAGTTACTGCAGACGACACAGATGGAAGGAGCGAGAGGAGAGGAGGTTTATTTTTGGAGGGAGAGGAGTCTTTTCAGGGTGAGCGGGTGATTTCTGTGCAGACATTTGACATGATATCAAGTGATTGAGACATGATGATTATTGTGTGTGATCAGCTGTGTTGTCGCGCATCTGTCGGCACATTCAGCTGCAGAGTTAAAGGAACAAGCTGAAGATAAAGTTTCCATCGGGGAGAAATAAAGTCGCTCCTTCTCTTCAGTCACTTCATCTTATAAAGTAATCAAGGCTTTCATAACAAACGTGAGACTTCACTTTGAATGGAGCTCCAGATTTACTGTAGGCACTTACTGTTCAGTCTCAGAGGCCAGTTCACTCTACGCAGCAACAGATGTTGGCAGAGAGAACACTGGAGGACTGCAAGAACTGGGAACGATCGTAGCTCTTACGTCATTTTAAGGGACTTTTTTAGCTCCTACTTCAGAGCAGGTTCTCTCCCAGAACATGAGGAACCTTGAGTGACGCAAGTGTACGCTGATTGGTCAAACACATGAGCCAATGCAGCACCGGTAACCGCCCTCTTTAAAAAACCTGTGTAACAGCTCGTAACTTCTATATATAAACTTTTACATTTATATATAAACGATTCATATAAATGTGATGCTGAACATATGTGAAGTATTTATACAAAACGTCCAGGTTAGATTTAAACCCACATCTTAACCTTCTGAGCTGCAGGGTGCTGTGAGCTGCACAAGGGCCTTATGACACTGGTTATTGTGCTTATTATAATAATAATAATGAAACAAAAATCTGGAATTACAATATAAAATTGCTGCATTCCTTTGCTTACTGTTTGTATTCCCTTCAGATGGTATTATCTATTGGAAATACTTTATGTTCACATCATTTCCGCTCTCTGTGTTTCCCCTTCAGTATAAAAGCCCCGCAGTAACAGCCTGTTACCAGTAGGAGGTGTGATGTTCCACCAATGGACAGCAGTGACTCTGCTGTAACAGGCTTCTTCTGCTCTGTATGTTTGTGTGTGTGAAAGTAATGTACACTAAAAATGCATTAATTATCAAGAGTCATCATCAAATATAAAAAGAATGAAGTTTAATATTATAAATCTAATATAATGTAATAGATGTATTTTATAAGGACATTGCAATCTAATATTAATGTATACGATTATAATGTACAATATATAATTACAAATAATTCTATTATATATTTTTAAGAACTACAGTGTATGTATCATGTCTATATCATTTTGGATCTATAATTATAAATTCTACATTATATAAAATCATTAAGATTAATTAACTAGATGAAGGTGCCACATGTGGAGGAGGATGATGATGATGATGATGATGATGATGATGATGAGAGCATCATTAATGATGAAGATTAGGATTATATTAAAGTACTGATGATGGTGATTGGAGGATTACTGAAGAGTATTGACTTTGATAGAAAATAATGATGAGACTACTGATGATGATGTGAATGGATGATGATGATGAAAATAGTATTCAGTATGGATTAGATTAATAGTATATATAATATATCATATATAAAATAGTATTGATGATGATCAGAAAGTGTTAACAAAGGTACTGATTAGTTTTAGTGGTGAAGATATTAACCCTTGAGTTGAGCTTGAACAGTAAATCATTTTGGTGTGAGTGGCAGTGAAGTGCAGGTGTTCACACACATCAGGTCTCCAGGGAAACCATTAGCATGTAGCATCATGCTACAGTGTCCAGGTAGCCATGACTGAACCCAGCACGCCCATCAGAGTTCATTAACAAGTTCATTGATCATTTTAAAAGCCTCATTAGCTCAAAATCACTTATTCAGGTACAAAGTTAAAGAGAAATCACACACAGTTTTGACAACACTGACTCGCACTTTCTCCAAAATGATTTATTGGAGCACGGAGGACATTTTGGCTTCTAAATAACACTTGAAGCTGTTGAGCCCCTCAGGCTATAAATGTTACTAACAAGCTGTCTGGCAAGTCAAAAATATAACTAATTACATGAAAACTAAATAAATAATAGTGTGTTAAATAATTTATATGTATGAATTTTAAATGTATTGTTTAGCTCTGAACTAGCTTTAAGAGTTAGTAAGAGTTAGAAAATTATGTTTCTTAGTTTAATTTGATGAAAAGGGCAAGAGTGAGGTAAAAAAAAAAGTTAAATTAATTAGGTTTTTTAAATTTATTGAACTGGAATTTGATTATACATAAAGAAAATACCAAAACGTATTCTAATGTAATATCTCAATGTATCAATCAATTAAATCGATTAATTCATATCTACTTAGCTCACTCTTTTAGAGAGTATTTCCATATTCTTTTGACTCTTCAGATACCTATTCGGTTACATTTGTCACTTCTGGGACTCCATAGAAGGTGCTAAAGTGTGTAAATGACTGACGTCTCGGTCCGATGTGGTGCTGAAACTGTCCAGGATCCATCAGCAGGCAACACCGACTGAAGTTCTGTGAAGCTTCATCTCAAGACTTTCGCCGAACTAAACTTGGCCAAACAATTAAAAGACATTTCTGAGTCACATTCATTCGCAAGAAATATCCTTTAATTGTAAAGTCAAGTGTAGTAATCTTCCATTTCCATCTTCTTTCCGCTGAGTGGATCCTTGTTAGTTCCCACACGTCGTCACTCTCCTGGAGTATATGAGCACCCAAGGGCGGGAAAACACCTGGAATGACATCATGGGAAACGTCGGTGACGTCACATGCACATACGCCGAAGATCTGTGGAACATCATCAGTCACAGGCTTCAGGCAACAGAAGACACACATATCCAAGACTTCATTACACCTCATCAGAGTGTTAGACCTGCAGCAGAGGCAGCTTACCACCGTGTAAAAAAAACAACAACCCTGGAGGCCGAAAACTCCCCTGGCTGCATCCGGCCGCGAACACATCTCCCTCCTCTCCTCTTCTCCTGTACCGGGACACCAGCGTGTCCGAGGCTCCCCGAGTTTCCTTTCCAGTGGAGCTGAGGAGTCCACCTCCCCTTTTGCTCTCCTCTATTCCTTCCCCAAACCCCCGCTATCACGACTCGCTTTTCCTCCTCACCGCGTATGATTTTTGACACGTCGCTCCCTCTCCGTTTCTGGAAAATCCTCCATGCAGCGCTGGGAAGATTTTACGCACTCGGCGATGCTAAAGCCTCGGCTCGCACTGCATCCGGACGCTTGAGCGCAACATTAGAACTGAACATGTAACGCATGTTGGAGGTTTATTCATTCCGAGGTCAGAGAGATCACCGATATAGTGGAACCTGGTCGGATTCTCGGTATGTCCTGTCCGTGCGCCGCGCGTCATCCACAAACCTCTCCAAGCTGCCAGGGGGAAATGAATACCGCTTCCCACCGATGTCACACTTGATCCGATATTTATTCAGGCTTCTGCAACTCTAGACATCTACACAACCTCCCCTTGTTGAGAGTTGGTCCGGTTATCTCATATAGAACTGCTACAGCTTCCATCACGAGAAAAGGAAAGAATAACGGAGCAAAACCAATATTCTCTTGAATTTACGCACGGATACCGAATTACAAGCACGCGCAGAATAACGCGATGTATCTGCAACACACGGAGTAAATCCAACGCATGCAACAGCTTCATTGCAACGCGGCGATGCAGTGGTGACGGGTGCTCTTGTCGGCGCTGAATAAACGAACTTCACTCGGACGGGAGAGCGCGTTCAACGCGTGAAACGTGAAGTCGGGTTGTCGCAAGTTCATTACCGGCACCGACGACCTGCCCCCTCTCCACTGTCCGAGTCATCCGCAAAACCTACCGAGCAAGCGAGTGTCCGTCCGGAGCGCGACTACATCTGCGTCTCGCACCCTCTCACCCCGTCTCCTCTGCGGTGCGCACGGGCTCCCATCCATCCCTCCATCTCTCTCCATCTCCATCCCTCGCCTCTCTTTTCTCCGGTCGGGCTTCCAGCGCCGTAGATAGAGGCTCTGCAGTCACGTGGGTCGGGGGAGAAGAGAGAGAAGGAGAGAGAGACAGAGAGAGAGAGAGAGAGAGCGTCCCTCCTCCTCCTCCTCCGCAGTTTGCAGTGTGTTATGTCTCAGACTCGGAGGTAGAGAGTCAGAGCTACTCGTCTGGCGGATCTCAACCAACAAACCCCCGGTGTCTTCTCTCATCCGTCCCCGCTTCCCTCCTCACTTACCCGGGTTTGCTTCTTTCCGGAGCCCTGGAAGCTTCTATTTCTTTCTTTTTCTACCTTTCTTCTTCCTCTCGACTCCGGCTAACAGTTTGGTCTTTGGGATTTGGTTTTTTGTTACTATTCGGTAGTGATTTCAACACTGTTCCTCGCTGCTGCTTCTGCTGCCGCTGCCGCTTTTACGCACCGACGCTTATTTTGGATTTGCTCATCACTGGAGAAAAACACAAAAACCAGCGAGGTGGATCCGTGGATGCGCCTTTTTGGCTCAAACTGGAGATGGAAATGCTGACATTGTTATTTCATTCCCTGTGGATATTGCAGTGCAACACAGTGAGCGCCGACTCCATCATTCACATTGGTAAGACACCAACCGGGGCTTCTCTTTTTTTGGCTTTGCTGTGCAGGGCTTTGGTTGAAGGGAGAGACAGGCTGGTGGCTGTATGCAGGGACGGCTTAAAACACACAATGTGAGGAGAAAAGCAGGTTACTGATGGGTTTGTGAAATATGGACAGATTGGTGGTGTTCAAGTTGAGTTATGGCAGAATTTGAACATTAGAGTTTCCGTGCATGCACTGATTTTCACACATCCTCTCCTCTCTGGCAAAAAAGGACCCGACCGCACACCTGATTATCATTCCGATCCGTGCCAGGAAAATGTGTAGGAAGGAAGGAGGCTGTTGCATCCAGGCTCAGACTCACGCTGCGCAGCCTAGTAGAAGTGCCCGCAAAGTGTTGCGCTGCGGCCGCGGTATCCCTCCATCCATCCATCCTTCGGAGAGCTCGTGTCGATGCATATTCACATTCACACGCAGAAAACCTGAGGCTGGCAGGAGAAACTGGCCCGACGTGGGTGTTTGGAGGGTTTATCCATCCATCCTCCCCTCCCTCCCTCGCCTCCCTCCCTCCCTCGCCTCCCCTCATCTATAAGTCTGAACTTTGAATTGGACGTGAGTGAAATCTTAATCAATGCTGCCAGGGGAAGAGATGACAAAGGGGACAAACGAAGACTGTTTGGGCTCTGAAACAACGTCGGCAACCCGAAGCCAGTTGGCGAGCTGTCAATCAATCAATCAATCAATCAATCAATTAATCAATCAATTAATCAATGACTCAATCAATAAATCAATACCTTTATTTGTCTCCAGTGGTGAAAGTGAGTGTGGGGGTGGGGGGGGCATCACTTTTTGTTCTCGTTATCTTTTTTTGATTTTAGTCAGGTCTCTTTTCAGTGAGAGCCTGAGCTGATGGAGAATACAGCGGAGGCAGGAAGGATCGGAGGGGATTTTGAGAGCAGAGCAGACTCAATGAGACACCACCACATCACCACATCATGTACTTTTCATATAAACTCCCCAGTTTGCACTAATTCCACTGTGGCTTAGATGATTGGGTGCGGCAAGTTTGCAAAAAGGAGGAAGTAAAACAAGAATAATCTCTGCTGCAGCTCAGACCATCAAAGCCGGCCAGTGGCAGCACTGCGGTGGCCTGTGTGGTTCAGCCAGGAGAATGGAAGAGACGGGGGGGAGTCAGAGCCATTCAGCTAATAAGAATACACTTCCTACTTCAAGTGATCTTTCAAAAGACACAGTGACAGATTCTTCTAAAACGCTGCATCTCCATCGTGGAAAGATGTCAAACTAGCATTACATGAGATGACTCTTAACTTCAGTACCAACAGAGAACATGCTGAAAATTCATGCCAGTAGTTAATATGAGAGGGTAGAAGTCTGTTTTTCCCCTCTTTCCTTTATGCTGGCTGTCTAATTACAGAAGTATATTTACTGGTACACATACAGATGACATTCACTGGAAATACAAGCCGCTGTACTCTGAGGCAAGATGTCATTTTGCAAGTACATTTTGGCCACTTCAGAGCACATTTCTAGAATTTAGGGTATGGATAGAGGGATGAATGGACGGACAGATGGATGGATACTTTACTGTCCCTCAGGAGAAAATCTGCGTTCAGTCTGCACATGGAAACAACAGAGAACAGTGATACAGGATTATCAGGAACACAGAACAGTAAATACAACAAATAAGGGAGGTGATGCCAAAAAAAGAGAGACCAGACATGAACATGAAACCACGCTGGTGCGGTTGGTGTACGAAGGCAATTCATGAGCAAAGACTGCACATAAAAAAGGAAAATCTGAGCTGATATTGACAGATTTTATGGAACGTCTATGGGTTTCAGGGGCTGTGTGGGAGTTTAACCTGCTGCATGTTAAAATATATGAATTGAAATCCGGTTTAAATAATGGTTTCATGCAACTCAGATGCTTAAAAATCTCACTTTTAACCAAATGTAGCCTGGTGCAGCCTGGTGCCTAAATGTTGTGGTTCTTCTGCTCAGGCACATATATCTCATCGCTGTCGATTGATATGTCTAAATGTCAGTGTTTCAGGTAAAAAGAAACCAGCTGTGTTTTGGCTTCAGAACAAGGCTTGTAGGAGGAGCTTGTGGCCGTTCAACTGAAGCACAAACATGAAAATAAGTGTTGTACCATGTGAGTGTGAATCTAGCCTGCGACATCTGGCTCTTGTTGCATGTGTGCTACAAATCAGTTTGTAGCTTGGAGACATGTGAACTCAGCAGCAGGAAAAACTCACAGTCAGTTGAAGTCTGTGCAGATCCAACATGTATTTGTACTCTTGAAAACAGGATTTTCAGCTATTCATTGTTTTGGTTTTCTCCAGGCTGGACCCTGTCCCTGTCTGTGAAAAAAGATTCTTTCAGATTTGTATTTTTCCCTGTTGTATATGTCCCTGCAAAACCATTCGCTCTGCTATAAATAACAGGTTGTCTGTGGATTCATACTCTAATAATTTTGTGTATAACCTTTCTGGTGCAATAATCCACCATGATACAAGGGTTCCCTGTGGCACAACGCTCAAATGGTTTGTAGAGAACCTTCATGGTGCTACGAAGAACTCTTTAGTCCACAGGAAAAGCTTCAAACCTGCAGTATATTAAACTGTTTAGAAAATACAATGGCATAATAGTTCTGTTTTACTACCAAAATCTTCAATAGAATATAAATGAAGAACCAGCTGCGTATGATGAAGTTGTCAGATGAAGAGTTTTTGGTTGAATAAACCAGTGGTTCAAAGGTTATGACCTCAGTGTGGACGACTTCTTAGCAGTTTAACCAAAGAGTCATTTTTCCTTCTCAGATTGGTTCATTTTAAGGAATTTAAGGCCTGAAGAGGCGAAAATATTCAGTTTTTCCACAAGAAACAAGCAATGATCTGAAATTAAAGTATTTTTCTTTCTTATTCCTTAAATGATCTCATGACCCCTTAGATTTATCTTGGAACCCCTTGAGGGGTCTTGGCTGGGAACCACTAGAATAAAGATCCCTTTAAGAACAAAGGAAATGTCTGAGATCTGCAGGATTATGTCTTAAGTTTTTAGCAGCACCACATGGTCTCCCAAAGCTTACTATTTTTTCCGTTTACTAAAAATCAGTTGAGGAACCTACTCGCTGGGCTTCACTGGATGACAATAATCTTGATAACCAGATAGTTTTCATAATTTAAGTACCAGTATTCAAAATAAAATTAAACATTCTTACCAACTCAAAAAAATACTCTGAAAAAAAAGTGTAGCTGCATGAACGTACAGTAAAAACAGGTTTTGATTCAAACACAGAGTCTACAGCCTGACCCCCCCGTCCTCTTAGCTGATCTGTGGTCGGCTCGCTGCATTCAGAGCCTCCGTTGTTCCCCTGAACCAACTGACAGTCTGACTCTGACTGACTTGGCAGCGCAGCGCAACGCAACGCCCAGATCAGATGTGACAGTGTTCCAACCTCGGCCCCCGAAACCCCTGCCCGAGCATCTGTCTCGTCCAGCCGTGCGGCTTTATCGTCGGTGACACATCCTGGTTTGTTTGTCCCTTCCTCTCTCCTCTTCCCTGTAGAGGATCAGTGGCAGGCAGTGGGTGTCGCAGGGTGGTGGGTGGGGGTTGATCTGTAAAAGAGCTGATACAGATGTAAACGTGGCGCTTGGACCTCTGACCCACTTCTTGCTGTGTTCGAGTGCAACAGTGGTGCAAAATCCTGCACTGTCGAGGTTCAAGAGCCTGCAGGTTTTCATCTCATCCGATCACAACAGCAGCTGGTCTCCTAATTAGTCCCACCCCCCCTCGATTTTAGGTTGAATATGCACAAATGAGTGAAAACAGCTGCTGCATGTTTGGCTGAGACGGGAAAGAAAACCAGTGGTTGAGGAAGTTCAGTTTGTGTGTTTGAAGGTCAGGACCAGGAGCAGCAACAAGGAGGAAACAGGTATCGAATCAAGTTTTGCCTTTAATTAAATCTCATTTAATTGTTGACACATCTTACCCAACTGTTCTGTGGTGGGCAAGTAGTGGGTTTATGATAGCTACCTCCTGGAAACCAGTTTGATAAATAGAGCCAAACGGTAAATGTACTGTAAAACCAAAGTCGAGGGACCCCTTTCACATTATGCATAGCCATTTTAATTCAGTGCTAATGTAAAACATTTTTATAATGCAGCTTTAAAGAGCCTCTAACATGGAAGTCTCATGAATGTTCATGTAGTGTTTCGGAGGCTTTTCCAACCAGAGACACAAGAAATTCAGTAAGAAACTCTGAATACCAATGAAGAAATTGTCATGTAAGATATCATTTTGAAAGATACTAAATTTGCAGACTGTGAGGTGCCCTCACTGTGAACGATGTTGGTATCGGCCTTCAGGAACTAATATCGGTCGGGCTCGGGTTGTAGCTCTTCTTGTCCCTTGTGGGCTGTTTTCCAGGTCTCAAGGTCCTCTAAACGCCCCTCAGGCCAAGCGGATAACAAGTCACTTTTCATAAGGAGCCTGGAGAGGAGAGATAGCCCCATCCCATGAGCCAGGCAGCTGACGAGGGATGATTTACGGCACTGGTGTAGCGGCTAGCAGAAGGGGAGCCCTGCTTATCCGTGGCCGGGGTTTTGGAAAGGCGAGCTCGAACTGCAGGAATCCAATCTGTTGAGGCTGGCAACGCGAATGAACAGCTGCGGCCTTTTCTTGCCCCGCCGCTAAATAAGATAAACTAACCCAGTTAGGGAACAACGCAAAAGGATTCCCGCACTGTCTCAGTGACGGCTTAGCCAGGCCATTTACCTCCACCACCTGCACACACACACACACACACACACACACACATACGGTACAGATGCAGGCATGGACAGAGAGCAGCCCTCTTTCTGACATGCAGCGGCCTCATTCGGTGGTTTGAATAAACGTGGTATGTAGCAGAGTGTTTGACCCCGCGAGGGCATTCAGATACTGGGTGAAGAAACATTAGTGTTCCTTCAAATTCACAGTGAATTGCCAGGTAGAGAGGAGACTGTGTGGGCAGGTGCAGAGGAACAGGCTTGGAAAGCAAACTGGTTTGACTAATAACAGGTTTCTGAAGGATGCTGGTGATACTGATCTTTTTATTCTGACGCTGCCAGGACTCTGTGTTTTGTGCTGACACTGAATATCTTTAAATCTGATTTAGTCGCGTGTGACTGATGTTCTTGTCTGAATGAAGCCTCTGAAAACTTGAGACCATCATCAGACTGTAAGATTTGCTTTTCCAGACTATGATTAAGCCTAGTCCTGGATTCAGAACATTTGTCAGTAAGTATGTCCGCTTAAGTTAGTCTTAGGCTTGACCCTGTCAGCCTAAACGGCCGATTCAATAGTCCCGTTCAGTATATCAATAGTCCTGTTCCCTGCAGCAAAATGGGCTTTTATGCTAGAGTGCACCCGCATGTTGTTATGACGATCCAAGCAACGTGTTTGCATCAAGTGTGGTTGTGTTCCACTGTAGGCTGTACAGAGCTCAATAAATACTAAAACTTTCTGGCTGTAATGTAATCTGTAATGTTATAGAGTGCTTTTCTAGATTCTCAAAGACACTTTATGACTAATTAAATTAAATTTGAAAAAAACAAGGAAACTAAGACAGAACAGTGCAGAACAGTCGAGCAGAGCAGGACAGAAAGGCAAAGATTAAAGTCAGTTTTTAGAAGGTGAGTTTTAAGAGACTTCTTGAAGATACAGTAGCAAGATCTGAGCAGTCACTGATGTGTTTGGGGAGAGAGCTACAGTGGGAGGGAGCCAAGGACGAGACCTTCTCCACTGTGAGGTCAGGGAGAAGATCAGTGAGATGAAGAAGGAGGCCTGGTTATGGAGGGCTTTGTTGTGGGGCAGGGTGCCAGTGAAGATGTTTTAGGTCAGAGTGATGTGATCACAGGAGTTGGAGTAAGTGAGCAGGAGAGCGGCAGAGTTCTGGATATACTGGAGTTGATTAAGGACTCTGGTGGATGTATTATAGAGAATAATGTTGCAGAAGTCAAGCCTGGAGGTGATGAAGGCATGGATCAGAATTTTTAGCACCACAGGAGGAGATGGATGCACAAAGACAGGCTGTTTTTCAAGTGAAAAAAGGCAGTTTCTGAGATGTGATTAGCCTGGTGTTTGACTGAGAGAGACCGGTGTTGACCCTTGACCCCTATGAAGTCAGAGAGTGACATGACTTGACTTGAATAAAAGTTACTCTGAGGAAAACATTTCTTATTATATATTGGTTTTGATGCTGTTCTCAGCCCACAACTCATGGTGGTGGATATTGTTGGCCCTTTTTCACTTTACATGATCATATTTGGTATTTGTATGCGTGTGAATGAATTGTATGTGTGTTTTTGTGTTTGCAAACCCTCTTGCCTCAAATTTCCAGTCAGTTAGCCCACAAATCTCCCAGACTTCACTCACATTTCACTAACACATTTTTTGGCATGGAACTGAAAGAGTTAATCTCCCTCCAGAAAACTGGGACTATACCTACTCTAATGAAATTATTGTATTCTATTAAAAAGGAAAATCAATCAAAAAGGAAGTAAAATATCATTAAAAGACACAACTGAAACTTGAAAGCAAATGCTTCTGGTCACATGTTGTCCTGTCTGCTGGTTGTATTTCTTCTCTCCCTTCACTCACTTTTACTATTTCTTCATCCCAATAAACTGATGTGAACTGCTGTCACATGTCCAGATGCACAGGCTCTGACTGGGTAACTGTTGGCAGAAATATATTAATGAATTCTAAAAATTGCAAACTTTTGCAAGATTTGCCTGCATGTTTGCCAGCCGGAGCTTGTTAATTATAAGCGCGGCCTAATTACTGGTGTGTTTCACATGAGATACTGAAGCTCTGTGGAAGCTTTAACACACAGATACAGCACAGTACATTTGCAGTTTACAGAGTGTGATTATATTTGTGTTGTCTGACACTTTTGCTTCTGGCTTAATTTAAAGTTTTCAGCTTCTTTCAAGTTATATTTTGTATATTAGCTTTGCTGCTGGATGCTAATGTTTAACAGTCTAACAGCTGCAGTGGCTCGATGGATCTTAATAGCCATCGATTTACTTCCTGAGCAGAATGAGTCTTGTATATAATTGTTGGTTGTGCACGCCAAAGTGTCCGGTCGTGTAGGTAATCTCAGCAGATGCACATTTCATTTGCATTAAGTCGGCGTCTCATGATTACTGACTGTCTGGCAGACGGAAAAGAGCTCAGGATCTCACATCTTGTGTGAAAGCTTGTGGGCTTCTAAATGAAAAGGCTGAGAAAGGAGTTCAGCTTCAGGCGGTTTATTCCTGCAGCACTCAATCTGTCTGCTGCTCCGCACGGCCGATGGCGTCTGACAGTGTGGAAACATATTTTCTGTTCATATGGAAGGAATACATAAACAGTGAATCAGGCTGCTGTGGTGTTTTGTGGTTTGCTTCCACATTCTGCATTGTTTTGCAGCAGGCCGCAGAGGTGAAACACCGCGTCTTTGGATGTTTAATTATGATAATAGCTCTGCCATGTGCCCGGTGGGAAACGTCGTCCAAAATCCTGGATGTTATAAATCTTGTTGTTGTTGTACTTTGTGTTTAACGCTCCACATTATTCATTTCACTTTTTAAATCTCTTCTGGCTCAGGATCAGAATAATTTAGTTTGTTTATTCCTCACAATACCTGACCCTGATTGGCCGACAACAGCAGCTCTCTGTTTTTCCGTAGCTGATGCAAACCTGCTGAATAGTAGTCCTGAATTCAGTAGTCTGGCTTCAGATTGACGACTAATTTGCTACTGACACGCTTTGGATTTTTGCTGGGCGTCTGTATGACTTCATCTTTCAACTCAGCGTCTCCATGATTTTAGTCTCATAGACCAACATTATTTACACAGTTCATCTGAGATCTGCGAAAAGCTGTTTTTCACTGCACTCAGACGACCGGCACTCTTATTACATTTAATGCTTGGCGGGACTTCCTGGTGGTCCAGTGGTCTAAGAGACACATGATGTAGCTGCAGTGTCTGTGGTTCCAGATAGGGACCTTTGCTATAAAATAATAATATAAAGATATAAAGCTTGGAGGTATAGTGTTAATGAGAAATTGCACATAAATACAGTGAATTAATTACTTTGGGAATTACAAAGCAATTATATTCAATTAATATCAATGAAGCCACAAAAACAACATCTGAATGATAGTTAGTGAGCGGCAAATAAATTACTTAAAATTCAGTTTTAAAAGAGAGAGAGAGAGAGACTGTTTCTGTAGTATGAACATGACTTGTGTTCAACAGTATAACTCAGAACTAGACTTTATTCATGTAAAAACAGATTATTTTAGAGTCCATTTTCAAAGTTTCAGTCCTCTTGTCTGGGCAGTAAGTTATCCAGGTCACCACCTCTCTCTATGGGAGGGAGACTTTAGTGAAATGTAAAGACAAAGAATAATTTGTGTTTTTGCATGTAATACTGCTACATGTGCTTTAATTCCCTTGTGTTTTTACCTACCAGTGATTTGCCACATGGGCAGCTTTAAAGATAAATGACACCTCTTGTATTACCACTGATTAAGTCCTTAGTAGGAATGGATTTTCGGTATGAGGGTGATGAAAGGAAGAAGGCGAGTAAGTATAATTGCATCGACTGTGTGCCGAAATCGACTATTTCTGACGATTAAAGGGCCCCGACTGATCAGAGGGGTGATGGAAGGTGGAACAAAGTCAGATTTGGCCTGTCCTACATTTTAGTAAAGTCCCACTGTGTCAGCCTGTAGAGCAGCACTTATGAATGGCAGTCTTTTGTATTCTCTGTAGTAAAGATGACTGACGGTCTCTTTATTTGGTTTTCCTTTCCACGGGACTAAGCGAGGCTGTCCGTCTTTCCAACAGTGCAGCAAATTTGTCTATCGCTGTAGCCTGTCAAAAATGTAAATCATCATTTATTAATTATATTCGGGTTTCCCTTTGAAATCACAGCAGAGAAGCCGGAGCAGCAGACGCGTCGCTGTCCTCGGTGCTGAAAGGGAGGCAGCTGTGTTGAGTATTTCCCTGAATAGACGCCGTGTCTCTGTCTGTGGTGCTGAAACAAAGGCGCTTTAAACAAGTGGGGGGTTTTTTTTGGTTAAGTGAAAACGGATACTAATGTGATGCTGTTGGACTTTTTTTTACTCTGCTAAACTGTTCCACAATTAGGATGAAGTATTTAAGATTGATTGATCAAACTTTATTAACAATAATAAAGCAAAAAGTGCTTCCACAGCCGCAAATAATGAATCAATGAGTCAAACAGAGATTACAGCACTGACTGAGAAGCTGTACGTTATTACGCCTACTCCTCTCACAATGTAAGATTTACAAAATTTAGGAAAAATCTACACAGTCAGACAATACAAACATGCACACACACATTTACAGTAGATAGCAGTGACAGAAACTACCACTCAAGTGTACTTGTATGATTTTGAGGTACTTTACTTGTTACATTATTTCCATTTTATTTGACTTTACACTTCCACATATCACAATATAAACAGTTTATTACCCCAGAAAGTAGTTCCAATGAAAACCTGACCAACCTGCGTAAATACAGTAAATAAAAAATAAAAAAAAGAATTTAGCATAAATACACAGAACACACGAAAGGAATAGAGGGAAAGTCTGCTCCAAATCAAATCTACAAAATCTCCTGTCATTCAGGAAAAAATATTATTTAATTCTGAAGAAATCAAATCCTGGAATATTTTCATATATTCAGCTGGCAGCAGGCGCTTGTAATAAAATCTGAGAGTATTGTCACCCAGTGAGAGCCACAGCCTCCATAAAGCTTTTCTGAGATTAATAGGTCCAGCAAGAAGCCAGGGTTTATGGTCGCAGATCACAGAGGCCGCTAAATCCCCAAGTAAACCAGCCGCTTTCTCTGATTTTCCAGCCAGCTAGAGCTTTGGGACCCAAAGCCCCAGACTGCTGGTTGATTACCTGCCAAAGAGACGAGGAGGCCTGATAAACTTACCAGCTACATTACATTGTTTTTGCATCAGTGGCAAATAAATAGCATTTGGCTGCTGGCTGGTGTGAAGTTCCCACCCTGTATGTAGCGTAGGAATGTTTGCAAATACGCTCGAAAGGCCACAGACTCCAAATCACACATTCGTTCTCCAACTTACACAAGATTCCCCCGTTTCTGTGGCATTTATTAACTATTCAGCTCAGTGGGAAATTCAATAATCTGACCTTAAGGACTCAAAACATATGCATGCAGTCGAAGGAAATGTTTTGAAATATGCTAAAATGTCAAGTATAGATTGCGGTCTAGCTTTGAATGTGTTCATGTAATGCAACCACATGTACCGCAGAGTGCTGGTGTGTCGACACGAGCCGACTTTGAAGTCAAGGAAGGAGAAGGATGGTTGAGTTGTCATACAAAAGTAAAATTTGGCATGTATTTGGAGTATATTTATATATGCATATTAGATATACAGAGAGTCTTTGTGCCAGGAGGGACATTTGTTTTCCATGTCTCACAAGAAAAACATAGAAATATACAAAACAATCTGTTATCTGTTTCTCCACATACGCGTTCACATGCTCACACACACATCTATACGTAGTACTTCAGCAAGGTATTTTAATTAAAGCTGTTATTGCAGAAGGGACAAAACTTCCTACCAAAGCAGGTGGAAGTAATAATGAAGTGTGGACTGGGGGGGTGATCGGTGTCACTTGCTATAGTGAGTGCTATGCATGGCCGGCTCTGTTATTGAGGTCTTAGAGGTCGGGTGTAGGGAGGCTAATGATTTCGGAGGCAGTGAATGCATGGCAGGATATATACTGTTAGTTTGTTTTAGTTTGAGGCAGTCAGCGTGGTGGAGAAGCAGGGAGAACGGTACAACCGGATGTTTGGTAAAGTAAAAACAGGAAGTTTGTTATGTTGAGGGAATTTCACGTTCATGTGATTCAGCTGCTCAGTTAACTGGTCGGTCATTCAGTGAATTTCAATCAAACCTTTCATGCAGTGCATTTCACAAGACATGAAGACGGATAACACAAGGCAGTCTGTAGTGAGGGGGCCATAAATAAGAATGCAATAAAATAAATCAGGTGGAAACATAAGAACATTAATAAAAAAAGGATTAACAGCTGAGAAATGGGAGTTTTGAAAGAGTCTTTTCACCCAAATGACTAAATTTTTTCTCATGTACTCCTTGTGGTGTCAATCATTGCATGTATTTTGATTTTATTTGTCCAAGTATTGAGATCTCTGAGATTTCTGCCTTCACCCCAAAACAATGGAGGTTAATATATTTTAGTTACTGCTGCTCTCAGCGTTGAAAACATATAAAAACACGACAATATCTCTTTCCTGTCACTGGATAATCCACAGAACATGCCGTCATATTTTTTCATTTCAACTAGATCTTCGGTAGGAAGTGCAAACAAATTTTCATTCACCTCCATTGTGTTGAGGTGGAGGCAGAAATCTGAGTTAGATAACCCAAACATTCTACCTATGGAAACATACTACTAGAGGGACGTGAGAAAATGTGCTACTTTTGTAAGTTGACCCTTTAGTTTTGCTATTTTTCTCAAGGCAGACAGCAGGGGAGGCTCTGAGGAGTGTTAAATTCATGGAGGTTCGACCCTGCGCTCACAGTCAGCCTCCTCCACCCTCAGCACTCATTATTAATTATTTGGTTGAAGTTTGAGGCTCTTGGGTCTGCTGCTGCGAGGAGAAATATAAACCTCGCATCAATTCCCTCACCGTGTCTCTGACAGGTGCAACAAGAGTCATTCTTAATTGAAAACGCCTGACTGACCGCAATCTCAAAACTGGATGATTGATTGATCAAGCCCAGAAGCTAGACAGCGTCCCCTCGCCGCCCTGCGGGGAAGGCCGGCAAATCCACCGCGAGGATCTCGGTGCTGAGCAGAGTTCATTTGGATGCTCAGCGAGATGAATGAGCACAAGCAGCCTGGCAAATTGAATTCTCACTTGTAGGCACGGTTTTCTTAATTGTGCATGACAAATTGTCCGAACAGAATCTGGAAAGTCCCATTCATCACGCTGTCCACTTGTCTGCATTTGCGTCCCTCCGTATGTCTTTCCATTCGCTAGAAATCCATTTCTGCTCATCAATTCATCAGACCGCACATTTAAGATTTCCCAGTTGAACTTAAACCTGGCAGAACCCTGCTACACATCCTATAATTGAGGACATTTTCATGTTAGTTGAACTAAGTTTAATGTCTGTTTTGCTTCTCACCCCTTCAGACAGCTCATAAAAATGAAATACATGAGCACTTTAATAAAAACCAGCAGCATTTCTCTTTGTCCAGATCCCGAAGCCTCTTTTCTTGTTGAGAAAACGGTCTCACCACGAGGTCCATTTAACAGGCGGTCTAGAGCTTTCAGTCATATCATATGATCTTCCTCAGCAGATGGAGCAGGCCTAGTTGAAGATGTTCATATTTTTTTTATCAGCACTCATGACTTCTCCTCCATGTGGGCTCAAACGTTGAGGTTCATGATCTTGATCAGCAGGTGTAATGTAGCGGGGTAGCAGGAGGTAATATGTTTTGTGTGGAATAAACACATGAAAAACTGGGTATTATAACTGAATCATTGTCCACATCATGAGCAGATGAACCTGCTGCGGGGCCCTGGGACAGAAATGAGCTGAGGGCCCCTGTTAAACCACTTTTCTCCCATAAGTACCCAGAAACTACTGAACATGCAGTAGAATATATAGCTATCTTAATTACATTTTGCCTAGAGCCCTCACAGACTCATCCTGGGACCTGCCCCCTTCGTTTTTAATAATTAAATGCAGGTGTATTTGGGAATATGCATATGCACATTTAAGGTTTTCTACAAGAGAAGACCCCTTAAGACCTTTATCATGTGGTCATAATGATGATAATGTCATTTGGTGCATATTCCCAAACAAGTCTGTAATTAATTAATTCAGCTGACACACAGTGAACCTGAGGCTGCACACTTTGGTTTGGTCCAGTTTGTTCTGTGATTCAAATAGAATGAATAAAAGGAAACAAATGGCATTTCAGTCTGATTATCAGGCTAAAGTGAAACTATCCTGTATTCTCAACCTGATTATCTCTGATGTTTTTTACTGGAACTGTGTGTGTGTGTGTGTGTGTGTTTAGCTTAATTTGAAAAGTATGTCTTGAACATTTATTTGTGTATTTTTTTATTGTGTATTTGTATTACTTTTATTCTGGTGCTTTGGTTAAGCCCTTTGTAACTGAGGTTAAAAAAAGTGCCATACATGAGTTTTGCCTAATTAATTGAGAAGGCAGCTGCTGATTGGCTGGGGCAGGAAACTGTTGCTGACTGTGTAGTTTGTGTTGCTGCGGTGAGAGGAATTCGTCATCTGCACAGGACATGATGAGATAAAGCAGCTTCCTGCTGTGTTTCTGCAGCCACACATGGAAATTAAATCCTTCTTTTAATGGAAGAAGAAGAAGATGAAAGCGTCTCTCAGCTTCTTCACAGCAGAATCGGACCAACGCGTGTTACCTGTTGGGGGTCCGGCTTAATTCGCCTCAGAAACCGGGGGTCGCTCTGCGGTTTGGGAAGGTTCCGGTAAACGCGTTCGGCTTCAGGCTAAATAAACATGGCGAACCTGAGGACACCTGCAGGGAGGTGTAGCTGAAAGGTTGGTGTAGAACATTAAACAAAGTGCTCCAGAGAACTATTTCACAGACAGAGATTTATTATATATGTGCTTTCTGTTTGAAGCTACTGTAAGACATTCACAATAGTCTCATCTCAAGAGCTGAACGCACCTGGTGTTGATTAAAAGCTAATTAAAAAAGGTCACTTCATGGTCGCCAGCGGTGGTTGGAAACTTCAGGATCCCATTAACAGTGAGTTATAAGTGGACTGTTTATTTTTCTCTGTAATATAATAATAATAGGCTATTGTTGTTGAACCTGCTGTAGAATTATTAGTTTTTAAATTATGTTTTTATTTGCTGTTGCACAAAGTTGGCTGCAGTATTTAGCAGTATTTAATATTGGAGGGAGTGCGACATTGTCACATGATGTGAAAAGGGGTGGATTCAGCCATTTAGTGAACTCTGTAGGAAACATATATATATATATATAAAAAATTTATTTAATGTTGATTGTTATAGGGACCAGTACAGCAGTTTTTATTTAATCAGGCAGTTCTCTTTTCCAAGAGAGACCTGAGAGCAAGAAACATTCACAAGAACCAGTTATAGCCTAAGGCAGCGGTTCCCAATGTACCCCCACAGCCCTGTCAGATGGGCCCAAGAAGTCCCCCTTTATCAGACCCCTTTGGTAGAAGGGATGGCTTTATGGCTTGTTCAATGGTATTTTTTAGTATTTTGGGCCAAATTTGCATTTGTAGGCCCACTGCTGCCATTTGGAGTGACAGAAACCAACCATTTACACTGTCTTCACTTTGTCTTTCTGCAGTCTGAATCCACTTCCAGCTGACTCAGGTTGGTGGGAGACTGAGGCAGGTCTTGTGCAGTCAGACTACCATAGTACCAATAACAATAAAGATCAGTAGCACACACACAAGTAATCTTACTTGTCGTGTTGATTTTTCTCCTAATCACAAATATGTGGGTGTATATATAATTTTTATTATTTTTTCAAATTTGCTGAGCTTCACAATCTTCCATGTACCCCCCTGGTAACTACAGATGTACCCGTTGGGGTACAGGTACCCCTGGTTGGGAATCGCTGGCCTAAGGTCAAGCACAGACTACAGACTATTAAGCCAGAACCCCCAAGAGGTTTCACCAGGTCACTGAGCACCTGAGGAGCCTTATTTAGAGATTTATGGAAATGATAAAAACACATTTTCTACCCAAGTATTTATGTTTTATATATCATCCGAAGAGGCTTGATTTACTGTAGAAGCTGCTTGTGACATACTATACTTTAATCTGTGATACCAAGTGGAAGAGTCAACCCATAGTTAGCAACCCATTTAAACATGCTAATGAGTCGTTGTAGCACTGACTCTGTCTGCGTGATGAATGCTCTAATTTTATCTCTGAACCGGCACAGGCATGAAAGATGAAGAAGGGCTTTAGTTTAGTGTGATGATGATGATGTTGCTATGGAGATCGTAGGCATGATTGCTGGTCTTTATAAAGCTAACAGGCAGACCGCAGCACTATCACTGAGGGTCTGTAGCTTGTTTACATGTGTAAATCACGAGACCTTTGTCCCATGTCTCTTTCCTGCAATCATCCAGTCTTTACATACACTGCACATACGTATATTCCTCCCTCTAAATGCACATTTCGCAGTTATCACAGTTGCTGATCGTTAATTTGACCACCTTTCTATGACATTGAACCACAGCAGCTCTTCTACATCTTATAACATTTATTAAATATACTTTATGGGATTTGTTTCATGTCACTGAGCTTCATTGGAAACATAATCCTGCTTTATTAATTTAACTTTGAAGTATAATGGTGGTTTTTCTTTTGTCTTTGCTTTTTGTTTGATTTAATAATTTAGAACCCAAGTGTGACAGTTTTGCATTGTAGTTGATTTCCTATGTAAAATGACCAAGTAATGACTGAGAACTGCGGAATGAAAATCATTTTGAGTTGTTGCGCCTTACTTGTTAACACGCACAGGATGCATTTCTTGCCAAAGTAATGAGTGAATCTGAACTCTTGCAACATTTTTTCAGTCAGTGCGGCGATGTTTGGGTTCTACGGTGGCCTGCTTGGACTATAAAGCGTCTTGGGATGCTCTGATGGGGTTTGGTAGTTCATTTCAGAATTACATTTTAGTCATTTTTGCTTAAAAAGGTGCTAAAATGATAAAACGATTCTGATCCTGTGGAGATTGGGGGGTCCACTCCTGCCGTTAAGTAGGCTGGTTGGGATATGAGCATCCAGCTGTCCCACTCATCCGTTTCCTCTCCCTGTATCCACCTGTCCAGGTGCAATATTTGAGGAGAACGCAGTGCGGGACGACGAGGTGTTCCAGCTCGCCGTGTCTGACCTCAGTCTGAGTGATGACGTCCTGCAGAGTGAGAAGATCACACACTCTATTAAACTCATCGAGCCCAACAACCCTTTCCAGGCGGTGCAGGAAGGTAAGGACGCTGTGTGGAGCTCGTTCACATCGTGTTACTGTGTGTATGCATGACATGTTTTTGGATTTGACTGCAGTACTTTTTGCAGATGTTGGTTTGTTGCGTGTGTGTCTGTCTGTCTTGCTTGCTTCGGATTGTTAATCTTTAGGTTTTGCTGGTTCTGTGTCTTGGTGAGGTATCCTCACGACCTCCTAAAGGCTGTTTAAATCCCGGCTGCTGCCTGCTCTCAGAGGACGCTGTTGGTCCACAGAGCCTCTCCTCCGCCTTGTCCATCCTCTGTCTTATTGTTTCCTCTGAGACTGATTCTCTCTGTCTCAGTCTCTCTATCACTCACTTCCCTCTGTCTCTCTGTCTTGCTGGGCCCTGGTTTGTTCTGTGCAGAGGAAGCTAGGGGGAAGCACTGAGGCGAGCTGCAGTGAATCCAGCTGTAATTTTCCTTATAATTGCCTACAAAGAGGCTTTCAGGCATCTTAGCTTTGAGAAGAGGTAATCTTCTGAAGCAGAATGAAAGTGTTTATGTTCATACTGGAGGCTCCAGAAAAGACAGAGGATGATGAAGTTTATTCTGGATGATGCTGATTAAAGGTGTCTTAGATTTCTTTGCCACAGATAATGAAGATGATGATGTGGTGAAGATAACGTATAAAACTGATATTGATAATTACGCTGATGAATGTTAATATGATGCTGATGTGAGTGTCGAAGATGAAGATCTGTGTGGTGGTTAAGATGATGATGATGAAGACAGTAATGTTTACAATGATGATAATTAAAGCATATTAATGTTTGTTGTGATGAATGTGACGCTGATAAAGACATGAATGTGGTGATGAGGATGAAGGGTTTGTTGCTGATGGTGATAAACATTGTGTTGATGAAGACACTGATGTTTCATGACGATTGTGGTGTTGATGAAGATGCTGCTGAAGAATAACAAGCTATAATGATGAGATAATTATGAGGAAACTTTTTTGAAATGTATTTTAAATGTCCATACCTCCAGAGCACACACTTTGCCCAAAGGTCATCATGTCATCAGGTATGTTTAACATGGATTTCTGCAGAGCTCCTCTGTCTTCCTGCCAGCAGCAGGAGCAACAGTGTTGTTACTGCGCCATCTCTGATCGGTCCGTCAATATTTAGTAACCTGAACAAATCTGTTCCACAGCTGGAAACCGGAGTAAATCAGAGAGACAGCTCCGAGTTGTTCATGTTAACAAATATCGACTTGGCGAGTACGATCACAGAGAGAACACACTTCACTTCGGTTTCTTGGAAGGTTTTGACTCCAAGCACACAGGGTAACGCCTCAGGCACTGCCACACTGTTTCAGTCAGCTTTCATAACAAAGCAGGGAGAGTGAGAGTGTCTGTGCTTTCTGTCTCTCCGCCGTTAACCAGAGAGAAGAGAGAAAGTAGTCCTTGTATGTTTGCTGTAGTTAATGAACAAATCTTTCTGGTTCATATAGCTCACCGTTTGTGTTAAAGAGCTCCGATACAGTATCACCTCCGACGAGTCTTACAGCAACGCTACTAGAAGCACTTTGAGACGGTTCACATCTTGACTCACGTTCATTTCTAAGCAGCATGGTTATGTATGTGACCACATACTTAACAAATCATCAGCACTTCTGCAAGATGTACAGTGGCTTATCTGTTGTGGAATATCATGGTATTTACCGTTTTATTTTATTTAGTTTTTCAAAGCAAAATGTTGGATGGTTCAAGACCGACTGTCATCGCAGACAAAATTTCGTTACATGTGTAACTAAGTTCTTCCATATCCCATATGGAGACTGTAAGCTTGGTGGATATCGTTACAAATGTCAAAACGTCAGCAGGCAGCAGCAGATGTTGCTCCCTTCTAACTGGAGTTGATTGTAGGATTAACAGTAGAACTAATAATCTGATCTGATTTATGACTTTTTGTGACACAAATTAGCTGAAAAAGTTCCCACATGTTCTACTCGTCACCTTATTGACTTCTTCATATTCAAGTTTGATGTGATGAGAATGCAGCTTCAATAATGATGACAACAGTTGAACGGTTGAATTTCTGTATTTTTACTAATTAGATGAGTACAGGTGGCGTTCATTCATTTTGGCACATTCCTGTGTGTATTGATAAACTAACAAAATAGAATTTTTGGTGAACGCTTACAAGCCAAAAGGTCAATGACCCAAGAAGACTGTGGCCTTATTTGGCTCACAGAGTGGCAGGCTGACTAACACAGCTCTATACAGTGTCATGTGATTTGTTGCAGGCCAGTTGAAAAACTCCTAGATGAGAATCATTGAATGTTTGTGCTGAAAAACAGGCGACTGCTACGGATGGTGTGGTTGACCCGGCAAACACGTTGACGATGATCAGCTGAGATGAGTTTAGGAATGAATTGATTATTTACTCCAGCAGGCTCATCAGCATCAGTCCAACCACTTAGCATTAGCTGTCACTGTAATTATGTTTGTGTTTTCAACTGGAACTTCAGAAACTTGGACGCCTCCCAGAAGTCAGGAAACAAAGTGAGGAAGTAGTAGATGTAAGTGAGAGAAAGTGTAAAAGCTTAAACAGATTTCCATCATCTGATCAACTGTATTTAATGGTAAAATCCGTTCCCTCGGGCTGCAGGTGTCTCTGACAGTGCCTTATTTCGAATAAGCAGAAAACTCATTAAAATGATAATAGCACTTTCACTCTTGGGACTGCTGAGTGTAGATCACGCTGGTTAGCTGCACCTGTTACTGCAGTGACTCAGGAGTCAATAGCCTGTTGACTTTTGACACTTTTGACACAGCTGTAAAGGTTGTTGTAAGATGACTTACAGAAATAACTTATTTCTTTCACGAACATGACAAACGTTAAGTGCTCCTGGAAACCGCTTCCGCAAAATACCCCCACGTCCCAAACAGAAAACGAGCTCTGACATCTTGGATTTCTAATGCAGTTTCTGTAGGTGGCGCTCTTTTCCACCACGGTGGCTTTTGCTGCTCTTGCGAGCTACCCATTTCTTCTTCTGCTACTCTTTATTCCATCCAGTTTGGAAACATAATGGATGACTTCCTGTACAGCAGTGCAGTGAAGTTCACCCACATCCAGTATGGAGACTGAAAGCTCAGCTGATGTCGTGAAGAAGCTGCAAGTTGACCGGCTGCAGCAGATTTGTGACTCTGGAAAGCTAACTTTCACGACACAAAGTAGCTGAAAAAGTAATCTTGACTTTTCCATCACTCTTGCTCTTTAAAAGGTCATGGAGTTGGGTCACACACACACACACACACACCCTCTGTTTGTTGTCTGAGTCTGATCCATGTTAACTAGGTGTAAAGCCTGCTGGTCTTTGCTACAGACGGCACAAACGTCATCTAATTCCATTTCCTGTGCCAGCTGGTCTCAACCCCGTCCCTGAACTCTGTCAAGGAAAATGCATTTTTTACTTATTTAGTCAAAATAAAGTTAATATCCCCAGAGTGTGAAGAACTCTTCCCATACTTCCTGTATGTGGTGAGAAATCCAGTTAGTTATCCACACTTGGTTGAATTTTAATCTTTTTCTCATAATTTTATTGCTTTAAATCAGTTGTTTCTCTGTGATTTCTGTCTGTTTTTCCCAGGAAGTAGTTTGGCTAAGGTTGTAAGCCCCTCTGATCCAGACACATCTCGGTTTGTGATCAATTTGGATGACGGCCTAAACAATATCCGCACCGACTGCATATATAGCATGCGTGAAATAGCACCTCCGCGCCTTCTATCTGAAGGTTCAGGGTTTTTTTCCATAAAAGTAAATTAATGTTTTAGAATATTTAGGATTGTTTCAGGTTAAAGAGAGAGAGATTTTAAAAAGAGGGGGCAGAGGGAAGGGAGGAGGGGTGAGAGAGTAATGCTCAGAGAGAGGGAGGGAAAAACAGAAATTGAGAGGTGAGGGACAAAATGAGGGGAAGGGGGGTGAGAGGGGGAGAATGAGATTGTGTGTGTGTGTGTGTGTGTGTGTGTGTGTGTGTGTGTGTGTGCGCGCGTCTTGATTATGGCCCAGCTGGTTTCTTGCTCGCCCTGACCTTTCTCAGAGCTCCCATGATCCTCGGTCCTCAGAGACTTCAGTGACAGCCCGGGCTGTAGTGGATTATGGGTAGTGAGAGAGGGATTCACACGCGTCCCCGTGTGTGTGTGTGAGGATGAAGAACAGCTCAGTTTTAGTTTTTTTAAAGTTTCCACTTGTCGGCTGACTCTCGGCTCCATTTCCATCGCACTGATTTGATACTTTAGTTTATTAGTCTGAGAATTTTGATAATAGCGAAATTGTGTATATAATTTTTAAAAATGCCAAACTTTCTCTGCTTCCAGCTCAGATGTGAGCATTAGCTGCTTTTCTGTTTTTATATCATTGTTACTGAATGTTTTTGGACTGTTGGTCAGATGCAACAAGCAACACAAAGGTACCACCTTTAACCACAGTGACGGCGGTGATCGTTAGCTGCAGCCCGACTCAAAAGCAGTGTTCATTTTGTCAAAGACAACTATGACCGAAAACATTGGCTGACATTTTTTCCACGATGAAAACGAGACAAAAACTAAAGAAAGTAACCTTTTGAAAATGAAAACTATTACAAAACGTTGTAATATTACAAAACCCTTTTTAGTTTTTGGGTTTAAACCAACAAAAAATGACCAAAATGATACTAAAACTAATATATTTCAGTCAGACGACTAAAACTAAATCAAAATCTTGTGCCAAAATGAACAGTGCTCAAGACAAACCATCCAGCTCTCTTTCCAACCCCCCCACCCACACACACACACACACACACTCGTATCCATCTGCTGCTCATCTCAGCCACACAGCCAGTATATCTGCTGACTGCTCTCCGTGCTCGGTTTGAACAGGGACTCCTTTTGTCATAGTGGAGGCTGTTTACTCAGATAGGAGCAGCTCTTCATCCACACAGGCAGATATGCAACACTTTAGCCTCCAAAGGAGAATCTCACTGAAACCATCTGTCAAACCAATCCGCCCGGATTACATGCCTCGAGTGTCAACAAAGAGGCTAAGACAGAGAGCTGTTTCTCTACCAACGCTAATCCTTTTAACACGTATCAGCTGACTTTTCTATAAAGGCATCCCATAATCCCGGCGTGTTTGTTTTCCTTTGCTGATGGTACAGTTGGGTTCGGCAGCCTCGGCTCCCTGACCTGCCGGTTTGTAATACACATATAATCTGATGAACTTTTCAGCACTGCTCACTTATTCTTTAATTGGCTTTTCAATTCAAACAAATTAGGCTAATTGTCTTATTATGATCCTGTCCTGCTCGGCTCAATTACTGTGTAATTAGAGGAGAAATGACTCGGCCCGGGAAGTCAGCAGTGGAATCTGATGTTCTTCATTTGCGCTTTATTCCTCTTCGTCTTTCTGGCCTTCACATCTCTTTTCGCACTCTGGCCTTCATCTTCTCCTCCTCTTCCTCCCTTTTCTTTCTTTCTCTAGACTTTCCATTTTCTTTAAGAACTTTCTGTCGGTCTGATTTAATTGCTTTCATTTTTGTTTGGTTGTTTTTCTCATTTTGTCTTTTTGACTCATTTTGACTCTTGATTTTCTGCCTGCTTGGTTTCTTCATTTATTTCTTTTGTTCACGCTCTCCTTGTTTGTTTCATTTGATTTCGTGACAATGTCTTTGTAATTTAAAGAATTATTTGTGTCTTAATGTCATGTTGCCCCTTTCCCGTGAGTTCATTAAGTTATATTTCATTTTAAAAAGGCTGTTTTATATGTTTATTCTTTAATGTCTCTCTTTTCAGCATCTTAGTTATTAGTGCTGTAGGGCCAGGCGATATGGTGAGAATAACTCTGTATATCACAATATGGTAAAAAGTCACACGCATAATAATCAAATTGACTTTGAATGCAATCAACACTGACTCTTGGTTATGCAACATTTAAAATAAAAGCTCAATCACTTCTTTTATTCGTTCTTAGTTGTTATTTGGAGACTTTTGAAGATGTAGCATGCAGAAAGTTCTGACCTGAGGCCTTGGTCAGGTCAGAACAGGTCAGGGTCTGCAGACGGCCTTTCACACTGACACACAGAGACACCGTTTAAACACAAGCACACACCATGGAGGGCCACACACACACACACACACACACACACTCGCACAGGCGGAAATGATTAAATTTGCTCGCGTTTTTCAGCTCTTATCTCAGCGTGTGCCAGAGAGGATGACAGTTAAGTTATTATGCCGGTTAAATGCCGAACAACTTGATATGATCTGTGTGTGTGTGTGTGTGTGTGTGTGTGTGTGTGTGTTGCCTGTCTGTCTGTATTTATTTGAGTGACAGCTCCTGCTGTTGGATCCCAGCAGATAAATTGGCCTCACCTGTCCCACAGCAGTAGGTTCACACACAGCCATGACTGATCAGGATCAGATGTGTGTGTGTGTGTGAGCAGAGAGTGTGTGTCAGGTGTAAATGTGTGTAAAATATCAGGGGTTTTGGCCTCTGAACTCCAGTACAGAATAGTGGATATTTAGATATTTAGACCTTTGCCCACCTGTGCTCCTGTACCTCACTGATTGATATTTTCGTAGGCGGGTTTATGGAGTGATAAAATCAAATTAATGTGATTACTTTCAATTTTTGTTATTGTGTGATGTAAACACTCTAAATGGTGGTTCTTGTAGTGAATATAAGTGGGATGGAATGAAAAGTCTCTGCACAGCGATCTGAGCTTTATGTCCAAAAGTATGGTGACACATTGTTTTGTGTACTTTTTTTAAATACTAAAGCGTGCAATGATATTTTAGACAGTGTAACTTTGTACGAGCAGTTTGGGGCAGACGCCTCCTGTTTCAACACGACCGTGTCCCTGTGCACAAAGCAGCTCCATAAAGAAATGGTTTTCCCAGTTTGGTGTGGAAGAACCTGACAGGCCTGCACAGAGTCCTGACCTCAACCCCATCCAGCACCTTTGGGATGAACTGGATCACCGACTGCAAGCCAGACCTGATCACCCAACATCAGTGTTGGACCTCACTGATGCTCTTGTGTCTGAATGGGAGCAGATCCCTGCAGCTGGTTCAACATCTGGAGGAAAACCTGAAACCACATGGTTTTAGAATCAGATGTGGGTGTAATGTTCAGGTGTTCTCATACTTCTGGCCATATAATGTATTATCTCTGGTTACAAGAGGTGAAGCCATGTGTACTGAACAGTGTACACATGCTACGTTGTTCAGTCTGTCCCTAACATATAGCTGGGTAGCTAATGCTAGATGGCTAGCCAGCCTCCAGGAGATACACAAACAGCAGGAGCAGATGACTCAGTGTGCACACATTAGGTTTCTGTCTGATTACTAAACTGGATGTCTGGGCTCTACTTAGGCTAGTTGAAGCATCTGCTGGTGACAGACTTGGCTGTAAAGCATAGCCTAGCTTTATAAAATATGTAAACATAATAATCATTTCAAAGAATGAAACATATCAAGACTTTCTTTTTTTGTCATATCGTTCAGCAAAGAGTTTTTTTTTTTTTTCTGTACAATGTACTATCTGAGAGCTGAGCCCAACAGCATTTCCTGTAAATACAGCTACCCCTGAAGGATGATGTCAACTCTATTTTCATGTCAGACACTCCAGCAGCTGCTGTAACTTTCTGTGTTGATTGCATCTCGCTCCTGATGAATTAGGATCTAAAAAAATGACTTTGCAGACTTTGTTCTTGCTCTAATGCCGCTAATCTGAACCGTCAATTGACTCTGTGATCTTTGTTCGTTCAGACTAACGGCTCTGATGTTTGCTGTTTTCTCCTTCAGACAGCAGCTCGTAATCACTTCACTGTCTGATCTCCTGCAGTGTTAGATGTCGGTGATCCAACCATGTGCGCATTCGAAGGCTGATATACTGTCAGTACTTTGTAAAATAAGCCTTTCTTCAACTCAGGGTAGATTTGCAGAGCATCAATGATGGTAAAAATACAAATACACTTTAATTGTACAGCACCATAAATTACAGCTCAGTGGAAGCCGTCCACCGCAACCACAGTCTGATTTGTTGGGGTGAAGTGTCCTGACTCTTCGCTTCCCCACCCAGACGTATCCTTCTAGTCCGGGGATCGAACCCGCAGCCTTTTGGTCATAAGCTTGATTCACTAACCTCTTCAACAGGTCACTGCAGCTTCAGATTGAAGCCACTGATAAAATGCATAAACATAGTCGCATGCTGTTGCTGTTTGCTCCTGAAGTTTCTTCTCATCAGAGTAGAAAAGTGTTTGAAGTATGATTTGAAGCAGTACTTCCCAAACTCTTTTTGCTTAATATAAATCCATGTCTTGTTGTGATCTCTCATCATACTTACATTTATCAGAGTTTCATAGAGGCCTGAAGCGTTAAAACTATGTACTGCTACACACCTGTTAAACCCCTTAGATTCATCCCAACACAGCACACTAAATGTCTCCAAATATATCTGTGTGAATGTGGTCATGGCCTCATGGCTGCCGGAGTTAATGAGTAAAATAAACACGTTTTACACTCTAGGAGTATGTTCAGAAGGAGACACACTTGCTCATCTTACCATCTTGTATTGGGGAGGATGGGTGGAGGGGGAAAGGAAGGAGTGCAAGATAAGGAAGGATGAAAGATATCCACAAGGACACACAGACGAAGCCCTGGGCCGAACTGCAGCTCCTGTCCTCAGCTACTGTAGGTGACACTTTAACTTATTTTTCATGGTTTTAAATTTCGTCTTAAGCCGTCTATCTGTGTGTCCTTCTCTCGTCACGCCTCAGTCTTTTCTGTGCTATCGATGGATTTGAAAGTGTTAAGGATATAGCAGTTAAGACTGTGTCAGTGTTGGGGTGGGGGAAATGTCACAAGCCCTAAAATCAAATGGTCACTAGTTAGTAGCTGCTGTCAGTTTACCAGTTAGGATGGCTGATCTGGATAAAAATCCTGTTTCACTGCATGTTATTTCATATCAAGATATTGGTGTATTTTGTGGTGGGAATGCACAGATATGATCGGTGTCAGCATATTTAAAACAAAAGCACCTCAGATGTCTTCTAATTCTCTCTGTGGCTCCTCCTCAGGGGAAAAGAAAGAACCACTGTTAGATGATGATCACCTTAACTTCCTCTTGGTGATTGTGAAGGCTTTTTGATTTAGTTACTACCTTTTCTGATAAGTGTCGAATGGTTCTGTCACATGAAAAATCCTTTTAAACTTGTGTTAGTACATCTGGGATGATCTGCAGTACAACCAGAGAGGCACTCAGAGCGGAGCAGCTTAGTTGTTGTCAATGGAAATGTTGGCCTTGGCGCTTCCAAGCCAAAAGGCTTTATGTGACATGTTCCTAGTGGGCGTCCACTTTAAATTCATAAGCCGATATTTCATAAACGGAGATGCGCTGCTCATTGAAACCATAACAGTTTTGTAAGCAAAGGTCTTAAAATGGCCCATAAATCCTCTAGTAACCTGCCCAGTAATGGGCTCCACTTTGATTCTAGCAATCATTTTGTAAGAGAAGGTGACATGTTTACGATGGCTGACATCACATTTATGGAAAGAAAGTCTTCAAAGTGAACTGAGCTATTTCAGCAGTTCATTCTGTCTACAAAAACCCTCCGAGAAAATCTTCTGGAGAAACCCAGAAAACTGTCTCATTAGTATTCTTTGCTCTTCCTTCACACGGCAACTATCCACCATTAGCTGCTTTTTTGTAGTTTATCGATGGCACAGTATAATAACAGCTAAATTATCTTCGATTCAATGTGCCATCTGTTTTCCTGTGATGGAGGCTTTTACTCCTTCAGCTTGCTGGTTGCTATTAATCTGCAGGGAGCCATCAAGAGGGAGGGGAGGGTGGAGGGTTTGTTGCACATCTGACGGAGTCTGAGGAGCGAGCGAGCAAAGGAAGGAGAAGGTCTCTCAGCCGCTCGCTCTCTTCCTCCAAGACACACTCATCTTGTCAGTTGTGTCTCCGTTTTGACTGAACTTCTTTCCGTCTCCCTCTTTCTTCTTCTGCTCAATCAAACCTGTCTGCCGCCTCCTTTCAGAATACCATTTCTTTGTCTCTCTCGCGCCCTCTTTCTTCACATGACAGCTTCCGAGCTCATTCTCCAAATTCTACTCTTTAGTCAATATTGTTTTGTAGTTCCTATGGAGCGGTGTGTGTTTAATTATAACAATGTTAAGAAGATCAAATATTTTCTGAAAGAACTGGAGACTCATTTTAATTAAGCCAGCTATTTTCTCCAGCTGAATGTCAAACATCTTCTGTGTGGAAACAGAATGAAGTACTGCATTACTAATTAAAAATGTAACCTAAGCACCCAGCGTTGTTAACAGCAAAATTACAGACCAAAATTGGTTCATTTCAATGGATTTGCATGCATAGGCATTGTCATTGAGCAGTTTGCGATCATGTTCAAAGTTGGTGAACTTTAACACACGCATTTGTGCTGCTGAGCAATTTCAAGCTGCCCTAACAGTGAAGCTATCATATAGTTAACCTCTTTGTGTGGATTTCGCTGTGAAGGAAACTAGCTGCACTCAACAATAAGTACTGCGCGACCCTGAAGAAGACACACACCACCTGTTCATGACAACATGCAGGTGTAAACAGACACTTATAGATATGGAAACCCATGTGACTTAAAAAGCAAATGAACATTTGGACGCGTCCTCATCATACGTGTAAAATGTTGCACACTGTAAAACTGTCACTGCATGTTTACGGGAGAATAACATTTTTAATGTGTGAAATAAACATTGATAAAACTGCAGATAACAAAGTGGAAATAAAATGTCACAGAAAAGCTGAAGTTTGAAAGCAAACCAACTCGTATGTGATGTTAGAATACGAGATGGAAACGGATCACATCACATTTGACACCACAATGAGTCCAAAAAGCACGCAAGTTTACACATGGGACTTCTTTGTAAAGGTAGCTGATGCTGTAATGAATGAGTCTGATAAAGCTGAGCGGATAATAAATCAAAATAAGTCAGCTGTTGAGTGGGTGGGCTCTGACTGAATAAAGATTAAAAAGGAGAAAGATTTTAGCACTTTGTTTCAATTGCTTTTACCTTTTTCAAAAATATTCTTTTAATACAAGTGCAAATTATTAGAAAATGGTCTCCCTAAATTTAATTTAATATATTTTAAACCTGCCTACTGTGAACCTTTTCTCTAACAAAATGATTTGAATGATTCTAGTTTAAAGGGGCTTAACGCTCCCAAAATACTAATTTCTAAAGAGTTTACCTTTTTAAGATGGCTCGTTGTGAGTGCGCTTATTTTCCAGATTGCTTGGTTGTGTGTTTTATTGTGCATCTTCCTCAGGTGTTTACAGTGCTCCCTGGTCTTCATCTCTTCTCCTTTCTTTAACTACAGTTTGGTCCAATACCTATCGCTCCATAAATCCTGTTCTGTCGATACCAACAGCCATAACGGCGTGTCCTAAACTGCCCGAGTCACTCAAACGTGGGGAATTTACATCAAGCCACTGCACGACTGCAGGATCTGCAATGGGTCCATATTTCTTCTTCATCACAGCTAACAGGAGATGGGCTGACAGCAGTAAGAGCTTCAGTGGTCCGATAGATCAGCAGTGGGCCATCTGCTTGTCATTTCTGATTGGGGACATAAATGTACCGCTCTCTGTCTTTTAAAGTCACCAGTGACCGAGAACGTCCAGACAGGAAGGGTCCAGGAGTTCGTCCAGAGGTGAGGAAAGAGACGCTGCCAGACACAGACTCGACTGATCAGGTCTGGCTCTCTGGAAAGCAGCAGACTGTCCTCACTTCGCACACACGCACACAACACACACTGACTAAACACTTGATATAATTAAAGGGGTTTGATTTTTGCCAAATTTCCACAGCAGGGACAATTAGGTTTATTACTGCGATAGCCAGAGGCAGCTCAAAATGTTAACAACCCAGGATCGAAACCACAATTACCTTATTTAAAACGGCAGTCACCCAGCTGGCAAATAATATCTGTAGGCGATGAGAGGCACGAGAGGCCACAGCAGAGAATGGCCTCTACATTAAGTGTGGTGGTGTTGAAAACTGTGCGGGCGGTTGGTGGTGGTATTGGCAGAGCTGGCTGTAAGGAACAGAAAAGGTGAAGCTGTTAAAAAATAATGAGCTGAGTGGGTTGTCTATGTATCTGCTATACGAGCTCATCGCTTAATAGGCGGGTAACAACGTAGTCACAATTCACCATAAAGGGCTAACGGTTAAGTGCACTCATGTTTTTATAAAGTTTGACTAAAGTTGACCCTTATCACCCACCATCCTTTTGTGAGCGGTTTGGTTAAATTGAAACAAATGGACTATTTTTGATTGTTGGACACCATTTTAAAGATTTGTTACACTTTTGGACTGTAAAGTGGGCAGTCTGAAGTCTGTGGATGAGATCTGTTGAATAGAAGAAAAATATGGAATATCAACCAGACTTTAAACTATATTATCTCACATTCAGCAACAGGCCAAAGTGACCAGTAGAGTTGTCTAACTCAGTCCTCAAAGCCCAGGGATTGATTTATACTTGATTGATGAATGCGGTGAACTACATGGTAGGACAGAAAATATTTTTTGGAAGCCATATTGCACTCAGTCATATTTTACACGCTGGTGATTGTTTCTCTGCCTCCCAGTTGGATTAATTTTGATTCAAACAGAAACACCTGGTTAATTTATCTGGATAGCGCACCGTCTTTATTTGCGGTGATGACACGCTCTGCTGTGTTCCCAGCAGGAAGCGAACGGCTTCATGGTGGAAACGCATCAGAGGCCCACGATGCCTCTGACGGATCTGCTCTGGCACTAACGGGAGGTTTACAGAGTGGTTTGCTGCGATTCCTCAAGCATTTGGATTTAAAACTGCTGAAGGGGGTTTGAGTTGATGGTGGGGGACTTCACCATCCATCTTTAAGAGATTGCAGATAAGGAAGAGTGTGTTTGATGCTGTTTTTCTTTCAGAGCACTTGGCTCAATTTAGGAAAAAAAACAGATTTCTGTTCTTATTTTGATACCATACGGGTCATTCGATGAGCTTTTTTTTGGCTTGCCGCCTCTCTTTTGCAGGTAGAGATAAAAATGTTCCAGCTGGATGGATAGATAGATAGATGAGACATTAGGTCATTTCCTGTCTCTTTGAGCCGACATAACAGGGGAAGGTAACCGATGTGGCAGACTGATATGAGCCTCAGCCGAGCTGTCATCACACAATAAAGGAACAAGTCAATCTAAGTCATAGCTGCCAGCACACAGCAGGATAATGTGAAAGTATACTGAGAATTATAAATTCACAACAGTGGCAGACCAATCATCTTCTAAAACCTGAAAAAACGAGACCTGATCTCAGTTTGGCAGTACTTTGTGTTTGGCCTCACTAAGCCAAGAAAACACAGATTGTAGGATTTTTTTCAGTATTTGGGATCTTTGTTAGAGCTGGTCTGCTGGGTCAAAGCATTCAGCCACATGAGGAGATATACAGTATATATAACATATAACTGGTTATAACATTCACATTGAATAGAACAAATTGGAGGGCAGATGCGAAAGTGTACGCAGTTCTGAAAACAAAATATTAAAAAACAAAAATTGAGTGGTCCGGCTGAGGGCTGCAACTAACTATGTTCTCGATGAGTCAGTGAATCTAGTCATTGAAAGACGCCCATCACAGTTATTCATAAACCCACGATAATGTCAACAAGACGAAGAAAAGCAGCAAATCCTCACAAGTGAGAAGCTGCAGCTGAGGAATGTTTGGCATTTTTGTTTGAAAAATGATTTAAGACAATCGTCTGTTATAATCGTTGCTAATTTTAGCCGTTTGTGGTGAGCTGATACTTCGGCTGGTAAATGAATGAAGTTAATTTGCTGCCCTGCTTAAACTTTGTTTGAATAACTGGCCACATTTAGACACTTTGACGTTCGTGATGTCCCCGATGTTTCCCAGAAGCTTTAGCAAAATTTGACAGCAGAAAAAGTTGCAGCGATCGAAATCATCAATATGAACATTAAACTTTGGTGTCAGTCTGCCAGAATCAAAGAAGTGGAAACAAAGAGGACAATTTCTTAAGACACAGGAGCAGGAAGTAGACCAGAATGAAATGCTGCTGGAAGACAGGTTGGGGTTTTTATGTATAAGACATCTAGTTGTCTTGACTGGCAACATTGTGTTATCCAAGCCAAGTCAGATTTAAAAAAAAAAAAAAAAAAAATCACAATTTGCCTCTAGGGGCTTTACTATCTGTACAGCATACAGCACTCTCTGTCCTTAGACCCTCGTTATTATGGTGGAGGTGCTGCTGCTCTCTCCGCCTACACATACACCTAATGCAACAAGTTCACACTGCTCTGGTGGAAAGCTCTCTATGCCGGTGTGAAGTCACTATCTGAAGTAAATGAGGCAGCTTGAAGGAAAGTAGGCTCCATCAGTCACCACAGTTCCATCACAATACACCAGACATTACAGACTGATGGGGAGATTCGTTCCCGTTACTCGGTTACTGAGGGTGGCAGGTTGAAAATGGGAGATTTGAGTTCCAGACTGCTGAGGGATGTTAAGAGTGAAGTTCTCCCCTTTGTGTCCCAAAAAACCTCAAAATGCTGAATGACCAACAGTTTGAATGTTCTTTAACGACTTTATTTCAGTTGTGTAGTGGAGAAAAGAGCTCTTAACCTTCTATTAGTTGGATAAAACTCAATAAAGAAGAGACCTGACTTGCAGAAACACATTATCTCATGTATTGTTGGGTGTCTCATGCCGGACTGACCTGATTTCACTTCATGATGTCTGTTGTAACAACACCATGCATGCTCAATGAATTTTCTTGGGATAAATAAGTGTGACTTCTGAAATTTGCGGTTTTAATGGAACTGGAATCAAAAGCTGGAGCCAACAAACAAGATAATAACCAGGACTCAGATCTGGAGAAGATAAACCAATATGTCATCCCAGTTTTGGCCCGAGGCACATTCATTTGTGTTTACATGATCCTCGGAGAGAACAACACGCTGGCGCGCTCACCTCAGCAAATGAGATGAAAGTGATTACACCTTGAAGAGAATACATTGCAAGAATTACCTCGCTGCTTAGCCACCGCCGTTTAGCAGGCAAGCGCTTCCAATTATCCGGAACAAGCCCCGCCGGTTAAACTGTGCAATTATCAGCTAGATGGAGTCATCACCTCAGCAAGGCTTGGAGGGTGCGGTCCTCGTCTTCCCATGCCTCTCCTGATTTATTAACCTCTCAGAGGCAGTCGGAGCAACCAGTAGGAGGCAACTTTCATGAATCATTGTTTTGTTACTGCCATACAATGCAATACAGTTTAAAAGTAATTTATTGCAAGCAGCTTTTATACCAAAGTGACGTAACATAACATGCCGTTACTTACACACAAAAGACAATGTAGGAAAGAGACTGCAGTAATAATAATAATAATCATTACACCATGATAACACATGCAAGGATCAACACAATGAAAAGAACAGACCTGCAGAAAAGAAATGGAATTAAAACAGATCAGACGAACAGATGTTCTCTCTGGACGAGGGTCTGTTTGTGCTTCGTTACAACCAGCGACAGCTGCTGACAAATGACAAAGAGAAAAACATGGCTCAATTTGTGGTGATGAGATCGGACAGAGCTTCTAGAGACCGTGACAGTAACAGCTTGAAATATATATATATTTCATCACTTGATATTGAATTAATAGTTAATGATAATTAAACTGTTGGAGGTTTCTGTTGGAGAAAACGGAGGCTAGCAGCTGTTGCTGTAACTTGGTCGGCCATAACTTTTTGAATACAGGTGGCAATGTGATACCTGAGTTTCAGTATCGATACAGAAACCATATGCAGCTTTGGTTGCTGCAGAATCTCATTTTAACTCAAGCTAACAAAAAAACTTCAGTGGGTTTGAGGTCTTCTTCCATTAAACATCAACAGGAATATTGTACAGTCATGTTTTAGATAAATCACACAAGGGATCAGCAGGATTTATTTCACTTTACTGGTGGAATATTTTCTCATTTTATCCATAACAGCTGAACACGAGGCAATGTTAAACCCAGAATCCAGTTAAATCACACACACTTGGTCCATGACAACAAAGGTGAAGGTGTTAGCCTTGTGTCAGCACACTCCTTCTGCCTCTGGAGCACTGTGAAGTCAACAGCTCACCCACACAGCACAGAACTGTACAGAGACATGGGTGGGTTGGGGAGTAGCTGGCAACAGGGCTCACAGCTATCAAAGCCTTTTAACTAAGAGGCTGTGACTGCAGCTGAATCATTTATTATTCTGTCTGTCTTTCTCATTGTCTCTCCCACTCTCTTATTCCGCGTCCACGCCAAGCTGGCTAGATCTGAAAACACATTTTTATCTCAATTTTGGCTGTCAGGCGTCTCCAAGATGATTTTTATTTTTTTTTGTTTCACACCCAGAATCTGAGCTTTTCAAAAATAGTCTCCAGAGTGGATAAATATGAAAACTCTGGCCTTTTATTTTGGCGTGTGTTGGGAACATACTGTAGAGTAGGCAGTAAAGTTAAGCAGACAACTTTCTGTTTCCTTTTAAGCTGATCAATCACACAATACTCTTCATTAACCTGTATGTATGTTTATTTTGTCAGATGATTTAGCAGCAGAAACGGAGAAATATGTAAATGGGAACGGCTACATTGTGAGTTCAGCTGTATTTAAAAAAAACAACAACAAAAAAAACAGTGATCATGAAGAGAAGAAGGGGACTGAGCAAAGGTTTAACCAGCTGAGACTCAGCAGAGTAACCAGACTCTTTACCAGAGGCAGTCTGGGATGCAGTTTGGTAATTTTCGCTGTTTTCCTGTGTGTATTAAGCTGAAGTCATGCTTCTGCTGAGATGCACGTAAACATCGTTCTCGAACCTTTGCACAGTTATTGGTAACTGTAGGTGGATCCAACATCCTGATTTCTCTTTTTTCTTTTTTTTCCTCAGAGTTTTGGCGTACATTTCAGCATAGTCCTTCCACGAGGGATCTTCTAGCAGAGTAGGGAACTAAATTCCTCTTCGCCCGTCTTGTCATTGTCCCGGATGTAGTGGGTTGTTTACACCGGGGTGAAACTGATCTGTTTCCTAAATTCTTCTACGTTATCTTTACTTGGTGGTTTGCTAAAGGTGACATTGCTTCCTAGTGGATAATCTGTACAAGTATAAAAGAAACACACATGCGAATGTGTACGTTCACTTTCGTGCATCATTCCAGCTTCAGTGTGGACTGAGATCTGTATGAAAATGACCTGAAAGGGAATCATGGCTTTTTGTTTACATGTAAATGGCATTAATAGATGGTCCGGAGATTGGTTAAGTGTGGTCTCTTTCTCTCTTTCACCCTCTGACTTATTAGTCTTCCTGATTTTTCTTTCAACATGGATCTCTCTCATTGGTTTCTGTCCCTCTTTTTCTCCCCTCTCTCTCTTCCCACTTCCCCCTTTTCTCTCCCACCGGATTTCCCTCTGGCTCTCTCGCTCCAGGAACTCTTTGCTTCATTTAAATGAGCTGCTCATTAGTAAAGCAAAGAGACGACCAGCCAGCCAACCTCCTGCCTCCTGCAGCCAGTTATACACTCGGGTCTTTCACTCATTCTTTCTCTCTCCTTTTCTCATACTTGTCCCCCCCCATCTCAGTATGGCTTTATTTGTGTGACGAGCACACTTGGGTTGCTAAAGCACGTTTGGATGTTCCTAAGAATGAATTTAAAGCATAAAATACCTGGAAAGACAATTTACAGGTGTATCTCTGCAGCATTGTTGGGCTGATTGATATTCCTTAAAGATTCAGTTCACCCAAACTAAACATATTATTCAGTTACCTCTAGTGATATCTGGCCTAGCAACATAAAAGCACAAAAAATATTTCTTACTTCATTGATTCCCACAGATGAATGCCACTCAGCAGTGAGGTATTTACTCCAGTTCATTCTACATACCAGAGAGCAGATTTTTGTATTCTGTCCTCTGACAAGCGATGGACCTATTTCTTGTAACAGTACAACTAATTTGAATCCTAATACTAGTTTGGGTCTTCTCACATCCAACGAGATGCATCACTCAGACACATCATGTAGAGTCAGTCACAGATCCCCTCCATGGGGTTTCGGGCACACGGTGGGCGTGCTGAAACATTTCATATAATGTCACAGAGAAACTCTGCTGGGTTTTCAGTCCCACACATTCACCGTCTGTAGGCACCGACATCCACACACAGTATACGCTCCATATGGAATCAGATTTGTGCCAATTAAATCAAACAAAACTTTTTAGATATCAAACAAAAATAAGAATTTGAGAGAGAATAAAACTCACGGAAGCAAACAAAGTGTCATCTCAAAAGTAAAATGTATAACTTTTTAACAAATTATTTGTGTAAACTATTGGTCTTTTACTGTTTTGAACACATGTCCATTTGTTTAGAGCTCCCTCTGCTTCTCTCTGGCTGATCACACTTTTTCCTTCACTGTCTCTTTGCGGTTACGCTGCAGCTCTCTCGTTTGCGCTGCCTGACTTTTTGTGTGCAGTTCTGACACAAATCTCTCGCGTGGGCGGGTTTTCAGGGATGCGTACCCATTGGCTAATGAGTTTTTGAGTGACAGCTCAGTGCCTCGGATGTTGTTCAGAGCAGCAAGCACGAGTTTCGGTTTTGGTGGACACGGATGTCCCAGCGGCTCTGGGCATTCACTAGCTAACTTTACTGGACTCCTAAAGATTAATAAAGTGTAAGTATTTTTTTATGTGCATGCTGTGGATGCTGGCATAACAAACCCTCCGCCTGTTAACGACCACATGACACAGACACACCTGCCATCAGATCCAGATCTGTGAGGTTCAGTTGCAGATGTTGAAGCTGTTATTCTGAGCTAAAGAGCCCACTGGCCCTCATCACACCTTTTGTTATCTCACTTTCAGTTAGTGAATTTCTCAGGTTGCCTTTTCAGATTCTTTAGAAGAATTGCTGAATTTAGGTGGAACAGAAATAACCTGTGTTTAAACATGCAATGATGCTGTTTCAATGACAAATAAAGGTGGTTAAAGAGCGCTGAATTTCGCATGCTGCCAAAACCAGAACTTGCAGATGCATCCTTACACGCTGGTCTTTGTCCGGCTTCTGTGAGTGTAAAAAATGCTCTTAGAGTTTCCGCTTCCCTGATTGCTTTCTCCTTTTTGTTGATTGTGCAGAATGAACTGACAAAACCTGATTGTTAAACATTTAAGTGTTAGATTGCTGAAACATTTCCTCACGTCAAACCAAGGACAGCTCTGATATCGGTACCCGTTTCTGATTGGCCATAACCAAAATACTGATGAGCTCCTGGGCAGTCTGTGCGGTTATGTGTAATTAAACTTTATTTAATGGTGGGTATTTACACTTAGCCTTCTATTACCTTCTTTCCTATGTGTCGAGCTTTCCGGTAATGATGATGCATTTGTTAGTTTTGTACCACTAAGCCATGACCGCTGGCCCTGAAACCAGCTGAGATAAATGGAATTCAGCCATCAGTTAGGTTATTAATTACACCTGTGGCACACAGGTTATGCCATTTGTGTAAAAGTTGAGTGTAACAGGGTCTGCCTGTTGCCGTTAGTTTCCTGGTAGTTTAGATTTAATCAAGCAGCAAAAAACCTCTTTCTGCAAGGAATAAAAATAACTTGACTGCTTTCAGAAAACATCCATCTTCTATTTACAAAATTGTGGAGGAGTATTGATGCCAGTGCAGATCAGTAATCACTCTCTAGTTCAAACACATTAGTTGACAGTGCTAGCTGCTTTGGGAGCTAACTGACCGGCGTTCACTGTACTGTTCTGCTGCCTCGTCCCGTTAACATCCAGGGGACTGCAAACAGGCCAGTTTCCCCACTTTAAGATCACGTAAGAGGTGAGAATGAAGGACTGAAGGCTGGAGGATATGTGTGGGAAACGTGTGTTTGCACCACATTATGTAACATGTACTGATGTGAATATTTAAAGGGGGGGAACATGAAACAGAGAGACAGACAGACAGACAGAGAGACAGACAGATGTTGATGATGAGGCAGAAGCGGAGAAAATGACACCACTAGACTTTTCCATTAGTGGCTGTCATGTCACATTTCTGTCCATTTGTCAGCAGTGAATGAGAAGAGATGCTACACACACACACACACACACACAGAGACCGGATAAGTTCACACTCCCACACATACTAGTCAAAGGAGAAATTGGATTCTTGTTGTTATTCTGCTTGACTTTACGCTAACAGCATACGATGTGTGTAAAAACACCTGAAACTACACACTGGCGTCGACACATCGGGACTCACCGATGTCTGACAATTGTGATAATTGCACACTTGGAAAAATCTAAAAAGATAAAGAGATGGCCGTCCAGTCCAGGTGCTGTGGTTTTATCAATGATAAACCTTCATATTTTGGAGAAAAGCGGCTAGACTTGGACGTTTTATGCCACGTGCACCACTGATGATAATCATTTTTACAGTTTTCTTCTTGTAATTTCCCTCTGAGAGCTTGTGTGGTAATGAAACACCTGAAGTTCTCTATGCAGTTTGCCTGCTCTGCTTATTGTGTGTGATTCTGGTTATTTCTCTTCATGACTGCACTTTTCAGCCACAGCAGGCTGTCTGATTGAAACCAAACGCGTTCGTGCTGGAGAGACTCCTTCTGACCCGTCACACACAATGACTGACAGATTTGATTGTGTGGGAGAGAGCAAATATTTAAATTCCCTCCCTGACATTAGTGCTTTAGCACTGTGGAGAATACGCTGCTAAACACTTAAAAACTCAGGGCTCTTAGCTGCTGTTTCACACTGAATAATGGTTCTCTTCATCATCACATTGCAAAAGTCTAGGATAAACACGTAGAAGGAGTCGGTAGCAGTAACTCTAGGGAGGATTGTGGGAAGGCGAGCGATGCTAATTTCCAAGTTACAACCAAATGCTAATTTTCAACCAGCCATCAGTGTGAACCAGTGAGCTGAACAGCTGGTGTGAATGTGTTCAGAAGCAGGAAACTGGTTTCACCTGTCACTTGTTCCTCTTAATAAAATGAAAAATGGAATTATCAATGATCTAACAAAATGAAGATTACCGTTCTTTGGTGTTTCATGTTTCTGGATGTATTGATCACTTATTTATCCTATATGTCATATACAGTTTGTAACAATGCATGGTTATTTTAAAACCACTTCATTTTACTGACACGTATTTCTTTCCATAAAATAACAGACTTGTGGTGACCCAGCATCTTCCCATAATACTAAACTTCTGCTTTGATCACAGAGACCACCGTGGAAAGAAGTCTTCAGGCTTTGTTGTGTTTTTATCCTCGTTAATCTTTTTTAATGTTGCTCAGGAAAGTCTTGCATGAACGCTTATTGGATTGTCAGATTAACTCGCTCTTCCTTAACCTCTTCTAACCGTAGAGGATGATTTGTGTCATACCTCTTATTAGTGAAATGAACCTGTCAAACCGTAATGCACAGACTTCCTCACCCAGTGCTGAATCAGCTTCTCACTGCCCTTTTTTTGTACGTCCATCAGCTCTAAGTATCTCTTAATAGCTTTTGGAATAAACCTTGAGATCTTGCCTCAGAACTATTAAATTTCAACTTTCTAAAGAATCAAGTGATCCAGCTGACTGTAGTGCACGTTCATGACTGCTGTCCAAGGAATTTTACTTGGACTGCAGTAGTATGCCTCAGGTGTACATGTGGGTGGTGTCGCGTGTTAAAAACATGGTTTCTGTTTCGGCCGTGTGTCGTGTTTGCTCCTGTTGAGGTAAAGTCCTGCACCGACGTCTAACTAACTACTACAGGAACATTACAGCCTCTAAGATATTTCATGGGACATGTTAACTCATTTTTGTGCAGTCATACTTCAGAAAACCACAGGAGTAATTTTGTTTTTTATGATCTATTTAATTTTCGACTGAACACTGAGCGTGGAGATTGTGTTTTAAGCGGTGGGAGACCAGAGTCCTCGTATTCATGTAACGGTACTCTGCAGGAGGTCCGACTGTGAGCAAAGTGAACCTTGGACCACACATACACATGTACTGTTCTCCTATGCGGTTGATATGGCAATGGTTTCCAGGGAGACGGAGCAACCGGTCGGTGTGGAAGCCACCTGTTGTCTGCACTGTGTGTGCATGCAGAGCCACACCGGGCATATGTATGTAACCTCACACACACACACACACACACACACCACCTTTCACTGTCGGCCTCTATCATGGAAAGGTGTGTTAGACCTCCCAGAATTAGTGTATCTGCTTTGTCTTCTCCTCTAGAATTAAAGGCTTGGCGTGTCGGCGGGTCTCCTCCACTCGCTCTAAATCTCATTGTCTCCGTGGAGGGGAGAAGGATTTATTTCAGAGAGGTGGTAATCTGCTGCTCAAGGAGAAATAGAAGTTGTTTTTCAGCACTTGGGGAGACTCCACAGGGCATCAAATAACTAACGGAGAGGGTGGCTGTTTCAGGGGTTTGCTGTTCTGTTTCTTTTGCTTTGTTTTTTTAGTTTTGGGATGGATGAAGTTGGATTTTGTCTTTGCCTGAGAGAGGGGAAAAAAAATCGATCTAGCAGACTTTGGAGTGCTGCCGCAGTGAGATTGGCAGTGCTTTGGACTGTGCTCCACCCTGCGCGCGCGCACACACACACACACACACACACACACACACACACACACACACACACTCTGACATACTCCCACACGCTTTTGTTTCCATGTTGAGTTTATACTTTTGCTGTTTTATTAATATTTGGCTTCAAAATCTTGTTTCCACATTTGCAGAAATGAAGCTTTTGTTGTCTTCCCAACATGCATGGACAAACAGAGACGCTGAACAGGCACAAACGAATTATTGATCCAAATATTAGTCTCATTAATCTTTGTAGCTATTGTGGGCCAGTGTTGGAACATGCAGGGAAAGAAAACAGGGTTTAAGGGCTTTGTTGTCTGTCTGCTTTCATTTTCTCTCTCCCTCCGCTCTCCGTTCCTAATTTATTTCCCACTCTGATCTGCCGCGTGGCTTAATTTAAGCAATCAGATGACCAAAATAAGTTAATATAAATACAAAGAGGGCAGAATAATTCCAGTGGCAGGATGAAAGAGGACATGAACTCTTCAGATGTCTGATTCAAAAACTAAAGTCACGTCACGCTTCAGCATCTCCCAGAGTTCATCTGCAGAGTGACGAGAGCGATTCAAAGACCCTCTGTGACTCTTAAAAAGAACTTTCATCAATAAATGCTGAATTAATTATCGCCCGTAGCTTTGTGATAAGGACTCATTTAACTTTTATGGAGCATTTATTAATGATAAACGGCTGATAGCTGAACAGAAAGAAGGCTCATATGATGTTTGTTTGTCTTAATTGTTGATGAATTTGTAATGAAACATTTGAAGGGTTCAACTTGGATCATTAGTGACAACCTGATATCAAACTGATCAGCTGCGATACACACACAGCAGTGTTTCATTATTGAATACTGTGCTCAGTGTCATATCTCATTCTTCTATTGTATTAGCACACAACATGTATTATACAACAGAGAATATGAAGAACTAAAGTAATGATTAATATTTAGCACTGATTACCTCCAGAGTGAGGAGGATTTCTGCCTGGAAACTTTGCTGACTGACTCCCTGGTTACCACAAGGGTTGGCATAGCGACCAATAAATCCAAGGTTTTTCCCCAGAAATCCCACAATGCATTGTGTCACACTTATGTGCTGCTACGCCTGGCCATGATGATGACGAATCGTGCAGGAAATAGTGATTGAGGGCATCTTAACGGACACAGTGAGCTTCTTAAAATTCTCATTATGTACAGACAGGTTGTTTATTTCATTGGATCTGCATTAGCAAAAAGAATTAATACAACCATGAAAGCAAGGTCAGAACAAACAAAAGGAAAATAGACAAAACAAGTCAGATGAGGTCAGTACAAGACAACCAAATCAATACATTATTCAAATCACCACATGTGGGGCGGCTGTGGCTCAGGAGGTGGAGCGGGTTCTCCGCTGATCCAGCTCCTCCGGTCCACATGTCGATCAGCACAGCCAAGTGACAACTAATAATTACATCAATTTAATTTTTTACTTTACCTTTAAACATCCCCGAGTTAATATTTTGCACGTCCTGCACAAACTATACGGCTGTTCATTTTCATAAAAGATATACTGTACAGTTCTTTCTTATCTTATTTATTTTAAAATATTTCTTCACATTTTTATTGCTGATTTTTCTATTTTCTATTTGTATTCTTGACTTGCTTTTTTACAGTACTTGCTTTTTATTTCCTTTATTTTATATATATATGTATATATTTTTAACATTTTTCTCTACTATGCACGTTCCTTGCATGTGAAAACCCACTTGGCAAAAAATCTGAATTGTGATTCTGATGCAACAATACAGCTACATCTAACTACACAAAGCATCCTTACAAAGCATAGAAACTAAGACCTCAGATAGAAAAACCTGTATATTCATGATGTAGTCTGCTTCAGGTACAACTGCATCACTTTTTGATTGTCTAGTACTGTTTGGTAACTTGTTCCATTCTACAGCAGCCCTGTACGCAGTGTTCATCATTATATTACATTAATTTAGCTTCACAGTCCAGAGTGCACTCAGCCTTCATAGAGCAGCAGCCAGACGTCATCTACAAACACAGGTACAGCGACACACTAAAACATTGAGCACTTAGCCGGCATGCTGACAATTTTAGTTGACCTAATTTTGTCACACTCGACCCTAAAGAAGACGTGTAATGTGCACTGTGCAAAAGACTTAATGTGGGCAAGCTGGAGAGGGAGGCTCTTCTCTGCTGATGTCTACATCCTGATTTAGACTGAGATGATTTTTACAAACATACAAATCTTGCAGAGTGCAGCTTTATCCAACTTGCTCCTCAACCTCCACGTCCAAATATAGATCCTTCATCAAACCCCAGACTCTGGTGTCCTTAAATCCTCCTCAGTCTCTCTGTTTGTTGGATCTCCTCCTCTTCTTGTGACTGAGGTTTCTTTCTCAGTGTTTGTTGTGATATAAACAGCTTCTCATTTGCACGATGACGACGACGGCAGATTCTTATTTTTCAGGAAAATCGTTTCGCACTGCTTTCCATTTCCTCGCTGGCTTCCATCCGGTTCCCTAACACTGTTCCTCACTGTGCTGCTTTGGTCTCTGTGGCTGTCTGTCACCCTTAATTTGCAGGCTTGTGTGTGTGTATCTGTGTGTGTGTGTGTGTGTGTGCGTGTCTACAGTTTAAGCACACACAAGTATCTGCTTTGTGGGTGTGTTTATGTGGTTGTTGACATGTTCGAATGCAGTTTCTAAGCTACTTGACTCATGGAGCCAGCTACTCTTCAGAGCTTTAACACGCACACACATGCACACGCACGCACACGCACGCACACGCACGCACACACACACA
>LKNJ01000401.1:68878-170716 GCA_002120245.1 Maccullochella peelii | reverse complement strand
ACACACACACACACACACATCAACCATCCAACCTCCATACAGACAAGCACAAAAGGCCCATAGAGGGATGCAGAGGGAAAGACAGAGAGACAGTTAAGCAGTATATTACATTTTCAACAGCCACCAGCTGTGACAAACATTTTGTGTGTGTGTGTGTGTGTGTGTGTGTGTGTGTGTGTGCGCGTGTGTTTCATGCCATAAAACATCTTCAGCACTTCCTGCAGCATAGACCATCCTTCAAAACATCCTCAGAATCACAAAGAACACATGCCATAGCAACCTATGGGATACATATCTCAACAAAACACTGATTTGGTTGCTATTTAACTTATCTGTTAAGCCAGGAATAAAAGAGCCAATCAAGTCGCAGGAATAAAAGAGCCAATCAGAAGCCAGGAATAAAAGAGCCAATCACGCCGCAGGATTAAAAGAGCCAATCAGAAACCAGGAATAAAAGAGCCAATCACATCGCAGGATTAAAAGAGCCAATCACGTCGCAGGATTAAAAGAGCCAATCAGAAGCCAGGAACAGAGAGACAGTGGCTAACAGGCTTGTAGTTGGAGCGGAAAAAGCAAAATACCGGTAAGAGAAATGAGCAACACCGAAGAAAATGCAGCGCCCATGACCAGGTCAAAGCAGGATGAAACAATTGTCGACAAGAAAGGTCACTCAACTTAAGTAGTTTGGAGATATTTTGGCTACTTACAATCCGACAAAAAACAGAGCAAACTGTGCCGAAGACACATGCCAGCTAAGAAGGGCAACACCACAAACATGTTTCATGGTTTGAAACAACATCACCCATTAGAACACGCAGAAAGTAAAAAAGTACCTCAGATTTGTGAAATGTTCCGCTGTTTGGCAAGTGTTTGTCATGTTCTGACAATAAAGAATAGTTTAAAACATTCACTCAGGAGCAAAAATCAGCCTTTGAACATGAAAGAAATAATGATTTGACATTTAGCGTGATAATTATTGATCGACTGATATGAAAAAAACATGTTGTGATAACATTTTTAGCCATATCGCCCAGCCCTAACTAGCAGTGACCGCTGCCTCAATGGCTGACTCTTTCAGAATATTGCTTTACGTATGTGTGCCTTTTTTTTATGTTCTTTCCACACTCTCTATTATAGTTTTAATATGTTGAAAAACCCATCACTAGTGCCACGATGTACTGGTTACAGTACATTCTGTAATGCGCCATAATCCACATTCAGTATTAATATCCCAGCAGTACACAGGACTACTAAATAAATACAACATGACCATGACTACATCTCATAAATCATCTGTGTACCTCTGAAACTTTAATATATACATTGCAACAGAGAGTTCTCATGTGTAACGTTAAGTATGATTATAATGTTGATATCATAACTATGACTAATGTTTAATGTTAATTATCTACAGCTTAAATTAATGCACTTGCACTGTGTTCTTTTAAATGACATACAAGGTCATATATGTACTTGAACCATGTTAGTCAGACAGTATTGTCACCTTGTCAGCTGTTGACATCTCAAAGACCTGCTCAGTAAATAGCAAGGAACTACATATCTGCGTACTTATTTGTTTTCCTTGGTTTGCTCAGTGTCTTGTGTGTGCCTCCGGTAGACAATTTAATGCTCTTCTGTTTTATGCTCTGGAACTAACTGCCTCGTTGAGGACATCAAAGTTTTTCTAATCTAAATCTAATCTGGAATTTTTAATGCACACAGGATATGGTGCTGATACATAGTGAGTTCTAATTTTAACCATCACTTCAACCATTCATATCTCTTCTTTCATCTGTGAAAATGGTACCATGGTGTTTACCCAGGCCCTAAAGGAAGAGGGCGATAGGGGATGGGCCAAGTTCCCTCTGGAGACAACTCCCACATTTTTTCTTTGTTAAAGTGTTGAAACTCCTTTAAACATGTATACCAAGGTTAATGCATTATCATTACTATATAATATTGATAATTTTTTTTATTATTACCTCAAAAATGTTTACTAAAAACCCATGTGTCAGAGGGAAGTTTGTTGTAGCTGAAGTTAAATAATACGTAAAGTAAAGTCCAGTTCATACCAAGGATTTGAGACGAGACGAAACCATTTTAGAATGTCGCAGGGAAAAGGTGCAGCGTTGTGAACAGGCCCGTCTCAGCTCGACTCAAGCCAGCTGATGGCTTCGCCTGCGACTCAGCTTGTCAAATCGCCAGCGGTTGGTAACGTAAGGCACATCACTTGTTTCAACAGCCAATCCACTCGTAGCAAAGTCAGCTGGTCATTACAAACTGTCAGCTGGTCGAAATGACAGAGTTTTGGATGGAGGAAAGAGTGGATCGCCTCATCAATTTGCCCTATCTTTTTTTTTTTTATGTTTTCGCTGTTTCATCAATACCAAAAATGCAACTGTAGCAAGTAACTCACTATCACTATCATCATTCATATTTTAAGACACTACAAATTATATCCAGCTGCAAAAAACAGCTGAAAAGCCAGCAGTTACAACGGAAGTACAAAGAGTCGTTGCTATGGAAATCGTCTCGTCTAGTCGCTTTGGTGTAAACTGGCAGGGTTTAGAATGCTGCAGACCGGCGCATTGCAAGTTTCAACTCGTCTGGGCGCAAATCTTTGGTCTGAACTGGCCTTAAGGCGTTTTAGAGCCCAATCATTTGCTTTGAGGGTCAAAATGGATCGATTTGCAAAATCTGGTAGATTGGTGTTCTGTGACATAAAAATGACCACAATATGTCTCGGTTTCTGTCGCTGCACGTCTATAATATAGGGCCTTCAGTATGGTCTCATTTTTGTGTCATGTTCTTCCTATGCTTTCTTCTCTCTCTGGATTTGGTAAGTTTGACAGCATCCCGTGCTGAAAAGGAATGAACTTGTCACCCATTATGGTGTCCTTTCCTGTAATGAGTGGAAAGGAGTCAAAAAAAATGTTCAGAACATGGCAGTTCTCCTTGAAAACTTTCAGAATCTGAGTGGCCTCTCAAAGGAATTGAATCGAACAGAAATCATGCACTCTACTGTACGCCCGCACCAAAAAGGTAATGCCAAAAAGGTATGCATATCTGCTTACAACTACATTGTAGTGTGTTATAACACATGTATTCAATGTTTATATGCTGTTTATAAATACTGAATAAGGGGACTTAAAGTAAAGCGTTACAAAAAAAACAGGTTTTGAAGGTTCTATGAGTACTTTGCTTTCTCTAGGTTTAATGGGTCTAGCAAATATCAACAGGGGTTGCTTACTGTAAACAACACACAGTGCACCTGCTTTTACTTCTGCATTTAACAACAAGGTGTCTACCACAGCAGAGTTTTGGCTGTCTGAATGCCTTTCTTTCTTTCTTTCTTTCTTTCTTACATGGCTCACACCCACAGTCTTATTTGAGCTATGGAATGTTTAACCGACATTTAGTAACTAGCCAGAGTGTTTGTCATTCACATATGAACTGAACTACAAAGGTCAACATTGAGGCACAGGCTTAACATTCTCACATACCAACCCACACACTCAAACACAAACGCATACACACACTTTCTGACCTTCATAGTTGAGTTTGAAGCCATGTGCAGAGACAGCAAAGTCACTGGTCAACCTCAAAGAGAAGACATTTCCTGTACTGGTGACAGGGGGAGGAACCTGGAACCCTGTTAGCCTGTAGAAACACAGAGAAAAATGTGTTGACATTATCACCAAATTACCAGACACAGTAAATATTCAGGAAAAACAATACTTATAATAATCTTTTGTTGCCTACACAAAAGGCCTTACAGCTTGTTAACCTATAGCAACAAAGAGATTAGCATATTGATGTATAAAACAGACACATTCATCAATTGAACACTTAGAGGAGTGTAGAAGATATTAGTAAGTTGAACTGAAATTCTATATGTTGTTAACTTCTGGATGTAATCCATAATCTAAGCATTTTACTTTCTGTTGCCAACTTCAGTTAAGTAATACTCCAATACATCTTCTGTTTAATGAAGTTTAGTACAAAAATACAAGAAACGCATCAGTATTATTTCTGTATGCCATGTGAGACATACATCATGACTTCCAGGAATTTTTCTTACTATTCATAAAAAACTCACCACTCGATCTTTAAATAAATCAAGCCACAAGATCAAAGTGCACCAACAAAAAAGTGAGCCTTGGCCAGCTATAACCAATAATACAGAAATGGGTTTGTGTACAGATGGGTGATCAATAAAACAGCAGTCAAGTAGGGAGGCAAGGCTGCTTCTAATCTGTAGTCCACATGTTTGAGTGTGTTCTCCAAAATTAAACTTACACACAACTGCAGGTGTGCCTTCAGCTTTTAGCTTCCTTGAATTAAATGATGACGAAGAGAGTAGGAGGAATGGAAGGCCAGCTGTTTTTTCAGGTATGGAAAAGAGCCAAACCTCCTTGCTGCCACTGCAACATTTTTTTTCTTGTCCTGCAGCTACCATTCTTCCTTTTATTTCGCCTCCCTCCTTCCTTCCATTTCCTCCCTTCCTCTTTCATCTCTCCTCCTCCTTCTCTTCCTCTTCCCTCAATCCACTGGTACCATCCTTTCCTCTAGCGTTAAGTCACCCAACTTCTTCTTTTTCTTCCCTCTTTACTTCCACCGCCCTTACACACTTTCTCCTCTCTTTCTCTGTCTTCCTCTCCACCTTCCCCACCTTTCCATCACCCTTTTTTTGTCTCACATCCTTTCCTTTTCACCTCTGTCCCGTAATTCTCACTCTCCCCGTTTTTGATCTTTTTGCTTTAGTTTTTTAACCTACATTCACTTTTATCACTCTTAGTACCCCTTCTCTCCCCTCCAACCCAGTCAGAGCGCAATTTGTGATACTTTTAAACATGGGTGAACATAAATCTCTTGTATCTTTCAGTTTTACATGTGTCATCTTGTTTCTTTTTCTGTAACCAATTTAAAAGCTTTTCATTAGTTACCTGTTAGTTCTGGATTTATCTGTACTCGTTCCTCAGAACTGTGTGTACCTTATCATGTGTTTTCTTCTTCCCCATTCATTGTGCTTCTTGCCTTATCTTTCATAATACAAAGATGACACTCGTGGAATGTCAGAAAATACTTGACATACAAGACAAATTCAGTGTTCTCCTAGTTACAGAGTCCTAATATTTGTACTTGTGAATTGTTCAAAGTAATCTCTTACTGTATAATGTGATTGTAGCAAAATAAATTTTGTCCATCTGTGACCTCTACCTGTCACAAACAATGAAACCTTAGAATTGAAATTTCAGCCTAACATGCATCTCCAGTTATGATAAAGTGTTTTTAACATTCACACAATGCAGAGACACTCCTGCCCCATCCTTGCACTCATCTCTCTTCTCAATCTGTCCTCTCTTTCTTTCTGTCTCCACGTTTTAATTTATCAAGCTATCAGCAAAAGAATGCAGTTTTTTTAAGAACCTGCCCTCTCACAGCCCTCTATCATCTTCTTTTCCCTCGCACCTTTTATCCTCCTTTATGGACCTACTTTATCACCTCTCCTCATCTTTTCATCTCTCCATCCTCCCCTTTATTTCTTTCACCCTCTCACCTCCTCCTTTCTGTATTATATTCATTGGCTGCCCTCTCCTAACCTCTTTTCTCATATTTCTATTTCTCCATCTCCCATCCCTCCTCCTATTTTTCTTCAGTTGTTAACTTGAATTGGTTTCCCTCCGGTACATGCACTTTTCGCTAATTATTCTGTCCATCCACCTTTCTACTCATGAAAATTGTGCTTCACCCCTTCTTGCATGCTTCCATCTCTCCTGTTTTTAGTTGGCCCCTATTCGCATCTTGATTCTCATTTCTCAACTAACCTACTCCCTTTCTATTCCTTCGTTCTCTCTCATCTAGTCCAATACCACTCAAAGCACAAATGGTGGCCACTTTCTTAAAAGCCCCCAACCATCTCTTTAATCTCTCCTTCTGTTCCTAATCTATACATTATCTGTATTTCTCTCTTTCTGCTGCCTGCCTATTTTCGGTCATTCTCTCCTCTCATCTCTACTCTTTTAATATATCTTCCTCTCTCTCTTTGTGCTTTCCTTTCTATTTTTCACTGCCCTTCTTGACCTCCTGAAGAGGGTTTGGCAGCAGCAATGGCAATATCATAAGTGTAGAACCATTCCTACATTTTTGTGACATACCAACAAATTTAAAATAGTGGCACAGTGTACTGTCCAAAGGTATTTTCTCTTTAGTTGTACCAAATAGTGCATTTTACAGTAAAAACGGTAAAACTGAACTGTCATGGTCCATCAAAGAGATAGGCATGTCATGACAATTGGCAAATATGATTAAGGATTCTAGCATTTTAATCACTGCAGTAAACAACTCTTCAGAAAAATGACCGAAAAACTAAAATAAACACTTGTTTTTTAGTGTAGTAACTGTACAGTAGTTGCAGAATAAAAAAATCACTGAATTCATGAATTGATGAATAACAACTATTCATCAGCTAACACAAATACATTGATGACGGGCATGAATGGACTGCGATGCTCGTCTCCACTAACTCACTCATGTCCCTCCCTCATCCATACAGATCACTGCTCTGTCGCCCACACACATCATTCAGTGGTTACAAGTATACAACAGCAGGTTGTGCCTTCTGTATGTGTTGAAGTAGCTTCCTGTTGCTTTATTGTGACAGAGGGAAATGTCACTTTAGCTGCAATTGCCACAGAGTTTGGCAATGACTACAGCCAGCCCCATTGACACCTATTAATAACCGATTTCTCCTTTTAACATTATTCATCTTGCTTCATCCCCTTTCTTTAGATTGTTTAGCACCATGGTTTTTGCATTTTTTCTCCAAAAATGTTCTTGGCTGCATGTTCTGCCAATGTGTGTGCAGCTTGACATATCTTTGTCAAACAAGATGTGTTGTACCAAAAGGCATTCACTAATGAATATAAAGAAAACGCAAGATCACTTTAAAATACTGTGTGCATTCATGGTACTGTAAGGAGTTTCTTGATAAAAAACGCAGCCAGCATAAAAAAAAAGGAAATACAGTGTTATGTAAATACACCTCACCATTCCCTTTCTCTTCTGCTTCCTTTCCAATATCTTATTTGTAATGCTTCACTCCTGCAGTAACAAACTTTCAACACATATGCACGCACACACATGCACACTCAGTCTACCCTATTTCCTGTGTAACAATTTACCTCTGGATTTATGTGTTTTGAGATTTATGAGGTAAAACCAAAATTATTTTACAGAAAGTGAAAGCGAGATGGAACAGAGGGTGTCTGACATTCAAGGTCTATTCTTGTGTGTGTGTGTGTATGCATGTGTGTGTGATCTATAGAGTGAAATCACATTAGCAAGTGAATGAAGAACTAGCTAATATCAGCAGAGTGCTTTCTCTGCTCCCTCACACACACCATACACAAATATAAGGGGTGACACACAAGATCACACACACACACAAACACAGATATAGACACACTATTCTCTATTTTCTCCAAAAAAGCAACCATGCAGTCTGGCTAATGCGATTGTCAGACCCCCCTCCTCTGTTTCTCCTTCTCTCTTTCTCTCCTTCCCTTGTATCTGATGGTCTCTTTATTGCTAACAGGCAAAAGAGATTGTTCATTATTATTACTGCCATGAAAGAAGGGGAGACAGGGTTGAAGAGATAAAACTGTAAAAAGAAAAGAAAAGAAAGAAGGACTGACAGAATGAGACAAGTAACACACAAGTTGTGTTGGGTTGAAAAATTATTTCTCAGATCAAATCATATCTGATGTGAACTGCATTATTTAATCACATCACTGAGTCATCTGATTAGGACCTACAGACATGCTTGGGATAGATATTGATGGGGGTGTTGTGAGTGCCTGCCCTTGGGATTAATATTCCCTAGGGGTTTATTACTCCTTAATAGTAATTATTACATGCCTAACCCAGCACCTTAACCTAAACACAAATGGCTATGTGCATTATATCTAGAATCAGCTTTTACTCACTGTAAGCATCAGCCAAAATGTCGTCACACCCCCACAATGTTCTCACTGTTAGTCAATCAAGCCAAGTAACAAAGATTAGTTATGAAGAGCAAGTCAAATATATTGCAGAAGCACAGATTACTGCAATTAAACACTTAGCACAATAGTCAAATACAGGGCTGTCATGAACAGAATGACATTGACATTTTTAATATTTAAATCAGATCTTAGGTAGGTCAGGCCGCTACGCAATACTGCTGGTATAATCTAAAACACTGTATAAAGCACCTTACAACATGTGTGTGTATTACAGATATACTTGCATATTTATTGTTGAGCAACTTAATCTTAGTCGATGTCACCCATTTTAAGGCCAAAGTACTTGTTAAATGGACAGAAAACAGGATTGGGTAGTAATTTACTTTTTTCCTCATCAGATTTAATGGGGATACGTACTCAGTATTGTGTCTTTATATATAGCCTGGAAGTTAAAGGCTGTTTATTTTCCCTCAGCTAGTGTCAGTATATGTAGCTACCAGTCCCTACCCACCAAAGTAGGAGTACCGAGAGACCACTGGGCGTGTTTGTCTGTGAGCTAGAGAAAGTGTGTGCACCTGTGGTTGTGTGTGAATGTGTGTTAAGTGTATTTCAGTTTGTTTGTGTGCATTTTATTGAGTTGATACTGACCCAAGGCCTGACCCCACAAACCAAAAATGCTCTGAACCTCCTTCCTCCAGTCTCTATCCATTTTTTCCTTCCCCTCCCTCCCTCTCTCTCTTTCTTGCTGACTCTTTCCATTGGGAGAATAGTAACTGTGTCAATTTCCTGGCCATTTACTTTCTTTCCACTCATCTCTCTTTCCCATGAGGCAGGTAGCTGTCTACATGTACACCAATAAAGCCCCTCTGCCCACTCCCTCTCTTCATACTGCTTTCTCTGCCTGTCTTCCCACTCACAGCAAAAATAAATCAGTGTGTATAATGTCCTTTTGTCTTCAATGTGAACAGGAAAACTGAACTGCAATTTTTAAAATGATCAAACTGTTTGGGTTTGAGCCTCTATTCATGTGTCATTTGTCCATGATTATAGTGTATTGATAAAACAAAACAGTTAATTTTTCAGAGACCTGACAAAACAAATATAATACCTCAAATCTGAGAAGACACCAAAATTGATGTTTTTGCTAATGGCTGAACCTTATCACAGCAAACATTCACATTAGACAGAGGAGAAGGAGAAATAGACAAAGTGACGTATTTGTGTGAGGGAAATTAGATCTGCAACTAAATTTAGGAGGAATTCTGAGAAAACTTTTTCTTACCCCTAGTCTGTTAGATGAGACAAATATCAATTTATTTAATTGTTATTGCACAAGTATAAAATGTATTACAATAATTTTTTGTGATTATTTTGATTTGTTTTTTTAAAACTGTTTCTTGGTGGTTACCTGTGCATAACTAAAACAAACAAATTAATCATAACTGTCATGTATTACACCCGCCATACTATACCTGTGTTAAGTTTATTATTTGCCTCTTAATCTGTGAAACTGTAGAATATATCTATATGCAAATGATACTGTGCTATATTTTAATATCCTGAGTTACAGTCATACAAAGATAAAAACAAAGTTGAATGAGGATACTTCCATGGGGGACTTCTCACTGTGGCACTCAATTTCTAAAGTGAAACTGTAACTTATTTTAAATGACTTTCTCTCCAAAATCCATACATTCTTTTTAAAGGCAATTTATTCCAAAATGAACTTTGATCCATTTAACAGCCATGCAGACTGTGTTTAATCAAACCCCTCTCACACACACTGCGGTATTGTTAGTTAGTATTTTGAATGGTGTATTTACTTTATTTCTTGGACATCAGTTTCTCTTATTTCAGTGCTGTTTCATCATGCAGTGTCTAGTTAATATTCATATGATCATCAGACAAGCGCTCCCTCTCTCACACACACACAAACACACACGCGCATCTAGAGTTCAGAGTTCATTACGTTTATTTTTTCAGACTGGGTGGGGGGTTTCTGACTTCGGGTTGAGCATGTATCTGATCTTATGTCTCATTTGGAGACCAATTTCTGACTTTGAACTAGTTGATTGACAACAGCTGTCTAACTGGAGATACACAGTTGCCCCAAAGTTGTTCTCACTGCTTTAAGACCTTGAGAGCAGAAATAATATAGGACGGAATTAGAGGTGTTTTTATTAGTGTCTAAACCTTAGTATCTTTCTCGTTTTTACATCTGTGCGCTTGTCGATATTTTGCAGTGTGAGCTCTGTATTTATGTTCTATGTTAGTCAAATAACACCACAAAAAATGGAACTACACTTTCCTCACAGGAGTAAGACGATGACGTGCATCCCCCAAATTACAGACCTTTTTACGTGGCCTTCACTTCTTTAAAGAACTGTTATAGACTTAGAACATGTGTCAAAGATTAAAGTTGAAAATTATATTACACAAATTCATAAGTGAAGGTCATCAGCTTAAAACACTAAAATATAATACTTAGTTGATTAATTTAATTAGTAGCATATTGTAATGGAAGGAGCCACATGTGTGATAGCTGCAGCACTTATGTGTTGAACCTTCTCTGTGTTTATTCAAAGGAACTTTTTCAGGTAATTATTTATGATCCTTCTTTACAGTAAAGAAATGTAAGTAAAAAGCACATCAGTACTTCCAATCAACAAAATATATTAAATGTTGCTTAGAATTAATTAAATATTCAACATGAAAAGAGACACTAGACACTCTCCTTTTCGCCTCCTTCCCTCTCTTCCACTTCATGTCATTAGATTTATTTCCTCTACTTGTGGAGTTCAGGGTCTGTAGTGAGTGATTGATTAACAACACTAGCCTGAGTGACACACACACACACACACACACACACACACAGATGCACTCAGTCATTTTTCAGGTTACAGTACATGTGGTCAATAGTCACTGGTGTGTCTTGTAAATTACTCATTCGCTACCCGCCCTGAACACTGTGTGTGTATTTCAGTGTGCCTGTGTATGTGTGTGCTTGTATGTGTGTAGGGAGGTCCTTGACCATGGTGGCATGCTATCCATTAAATTAGTCACACACGTAAATTTAGAAGATACACATAAACACACACAGGCCCCCTAGCCAGGTCACCCTTACACCCTACTCATTGACTTTAGCTCTCTAAAGTCTAAAATGTATGATAAGCTGAATAAAACACCTAATATACCCAAAAGAGAGTGAGAGGGAATCATTGTGTGTAATTGAATACTTATTCACTGTGGCTACTGTTACGCTATGACAATTGAAAAATGAATCAACCACATATCTGTTGAGGCAAAGGAAATCTAAAATATTTAACCCTGACACTGAATAAAGAAACATTGAGACTCAATGACCTCTGAACACACACATATTGATTCATAAAAAGTCAGAGTAAACCTTGTGAAGCCTCATACACATATGCTTGAATGCACATGGACACACACTCTCAGCGACACCAGACAGACTGAGGGTCGGAATGGAAGAAAACCAATTTCCTTCCAGCAGATAGCATTCAGTGCTGCTAGCATGGCTTTGTCTGTCGGTCTGTATGCATGCTTAACAATGTGCACATGTCCCTGTGTGTGTGTTTATGAAATATAAAAACCGTGCATCAGCGCGCATGTGCAGTCCCTCCTTTTATCTTGCCATATGTCAGCAGTGTGTGCCTACCTGCTCATATGCGTGGGCCTGACCATATGTGTGTGTGTGTGTGTGTGTGTGTGTGTGTGTGGGTGTGTGTGGGTGTGTGTGGGTGTGTGTGCTTGTCACTCTATGTCACACTTATTGGCACCCACCAGTTCAAACATCCATTCCTTCCAATTCCCCTCAGCATTGCTGTGATGCCCAGGGACGATAAGCCCTTTTGCGGTGCATCGTCAAGGAGTGGGGTGGGGGGGTGGTTGGGGGATTCTCATCCCAGAGCTTTGGAGGTGACAGGGGCCATCGCTGCTCTCTGTGCACCCCCGAGGAGAGACACTCTGACTGGGGTTGAATAGTGGATTAACCTCCCTGTCAGCCCCAGAGGTTCCAAGACAAACATGCAGAGACTCGGACTGACATGAACTGACACACATTAAAGGCCCAATCCATAATTGCAGAGTAGAAAACCGGCTCCTGTAGTGTTCTTTACATGCAGATTTCTCCTTTATTAGTTCCTTTCTTTAACTATTTCTTTAAACTTATCTAATAGAATAGAATATTTATCTGGCACAATTTAAAGCTGTGTGTGTGTTAGAGTAATTATCACAGATGTATGTAGCAAATAGGCTAGAAGTATATTTTACACATGTAAAGGAACATAGTGCTTACACAATATACTCCAATGACTTTAACTTTCACATATTTGCTCAGCACCATGCTCTGATTTAAAAAAGGGTGAGTTAACAGACACAATGAGACACTGGCAGGAACCCTAGCCACTACCTGGACGGGCTGTGTTGGAGACAGACTAGGATTTTTAAAGCAGTAGTGCTTGGACTTGGTTTTCCTCACAAGACTTTCAACAGTAACAGTAAACACTATCCTTCCTTTGTTGAAAAAGGAGTTGTTGCTTCCACTATGAAATGATAAATATTGTGTACCTCCTGCTCCCTCCCTCTCTCTGTCTTTCTCTCTCTCAGGGAGTTAGATAGTGAATGCTAGTTAAGGCTGCTGGCTATTCCATCACTTACTATTAAACCTGACACGCATACATAGAAAGGGGCAAACAAACACATGAATACATATACTGGAAGGGACACACATTAATGCGGGACACACACATTAATGTTGTGTGTGCATGCAGGTGCACCTGTATTTTGTAGATAGGTAGAGACAGATTGCCTGTGTCTGCTGGCATTTAAATGGGGAGGTGTCAGGGCTGACAGACCCTTAAAGGGACAGCCAATCGAGAGATATATGGATGGTGGGAGACAAGGAGGAAAGAGAGGATGAGATGAGATGGTTTTAGACAGTGGGAGAATGTAGCAGAAGAAATATGATGGGAGTGATCCACACACGCACACAAACACTAAAACACACAAGTTGAGACCAACATCAGAGCAGACACAAATTCTCTAGCAATATAGAAATAAAAAAAACACTTTTCTTGTAGAATAATTATGACATTGGTAAAATTGTTTACTCTAGTTACCTGCCATTTATAATTTAATTTCTTACAAAATGTAATATGAGTCAATATTCAATCGGCTGCCAACTTTAATTACAAGTTGACAGCAGCAGACAATAAATGGTAAAAAGGTAATGCTAATGTCAATTATACTGTGTATAATATTAAGTTGTTAGACAATATAAAATTGTAAAATTGGTTTTACAGTGTTTGAATATCAACATTGCGACTTGATGTTTAAGAACAACTGGGAAAGGTTCAAGTCTGTAGCACTTTTGATCACACCCATTATGGAGGCATTACTCATTACAAATATGTGTATTATTAAAAACAATATTTACAAATGTATATGACAACTTGTAAATAAATGATGATAATCAAAAATACACCTTCCTGCACACAACTTGAATAAATATCAAGCAATTTTACAGATACATCGTGAACAAATGTCCAATATTTCACATACACACAAGTCGTCATGTGCATGTGTAAATCTTGTTTTTAACATGTAATACACATTTTTCAACCAGTATAGTTAGTATATATGCTAGCAGCCTTTATTCAGTTTTGACTGTCATGTTTGACTGCCTGCCAGGTAATAAAGTATTAAATATACCTGTTCTGACTCTTTTGCTTTTGGGGTACAAGTCTTATTTACCCGTTACAATAATGTATTCGTGTGTAATGTGATTAATTAAATCATGCTAGACTGAAAGTGAGCTCTAGCTTGCTCTGCAACTTATTTTTAGTGAGGCACTTGCTAGCTAGAGATATTATTGCGTTTTTTTTTTAAATGCTAGATTGTAGAGGTCAGCTAGTGGTCCCACTGTCATCTTGTCAATTGTTCATGTTTTACTGCAATAAACAACCTTGTATTCCTTTGTGTGTGTGTGTGTGTGTGTGTGTGTGTGTCTCTGTACTGAGGTGTATAACCTTGCCTGCGGTAATAACTACCTCTCTGACTTGTTAGAGGCAACAAACGACCACACAACACAAAGTGTCACAGGGCCAAACAGTAGACTAATGTGCACACACTCAAACACACACAGTAACAAACCTACACACACAAGAAGCACACAAATGTTGGCAAACACCCAAATGTACACGCATGCACTGGTTGAATGTTAACATGGCTTGTTGTCTGAAGGCTTTTGGCCCATTTTACTGTTTATGTGAAATAACTTTTATGACAAACACAAATCCAAATTAAAAACAAAGACCACAAGCATTTTCCCCACACACTTGTGTCCCCTGTATGAAGTATACTGATAAAACAAAATGTACCAAATGAAGAATGTGATCATCATAAGGCAACTAAAAATCTATTATATTTTCAGAAAAAAAACATTACAGAGACAACAAGTTAGAATGCAGTTTTTTTAAATATAATATATTTAAAAATTTAGCCTTCAAGCAGTGATGAGAGTCAAGTCATCTGAGGAGAAATCAAAGTGTACACAGCAGTTACGGGCTTTCACAAGCTGATATTAGAGCTCTGGAAATTGCCCTGAGAGCTACATGACGATGCTTGGTAATGGCAGATACTAAATCAGAGAACAAAGAAAGTTGCACAGGACATCCCCAGTCCAGTATTATGAACTAGACACCTTAGAAATGGACTGACACTAGACCAGTCTGTCTCCATAAGGCAGCACTGGAGTGAAATGGAGCATCTGAGTAGAATGTTTTAAACTTCACACTCAGGTTAATATATTGTCGCTCTGCTTCTTACTCAACTTATACTTCACTACATGCTTAGATAACATATACTGAACTTACTTGTGGACAGACAGGGTGTTTGTTAGTTTTAATATCCAAATGGACTTTGCTCTATAGTACTGTTTAGAGCTGTGAACCAGAAAATATAGTTTCTATCTATAAAATGACCCAGGGGTGCTCTAAACCTTAAAATCCTGTTATTCATGGCCCTGGCTTTGGGGGAGTTTTGATAATTGCAAACACCATTAATGCAGTGCTAAATAAAAGCAGTACAATTTACAGCATATGCAAAGGTATATATACATACAACGTGAGTTAAAGCATTTGCATGTACTATAGCTCACTAAATAAATGAGACTTTATCCTCACAAAACGGTAGTAAGTGAAATGGGTATCTGGCACAAAGCCAATGAATTTCTTCACTTCCTGTGCAGACCATGACATCCATAGCAATGGGCCGACCAGAGTCAGGGCCTTAATTTGCTATTTTGTGAAAAGAAATTACATTCTTCATTCAAAATTGCTACTTTAAGAATCAACTATAAAATGTCTTTAGCTTCCCATGCACATTGAAATGCCTTTTTGTGTGTGAATGTCTTGAGGTTGCCAGTGTGTATTTTCCTGTTTGTGTCCTGCTATGTTAGTTTTAGCCCCAGGGCTCAGGCCATATTCTGTCATCTAGCTTTAATGTTTAATAACACAAGGCTAGTACACAGTGCTGCATACTAATGACTTTGACACACACACACACACACACACACACACACACCAAAAAAGACCTATTAGAGGGCCTGTTGGAGCTTACAACATTTTGGGAATAACAATGGTCATTATAGAGTGACATTTTTACAAACACACACATCCGCACATAATTCCCATGGTCCATTGAGGATACACAGGCTATAATGGTCAAGTGACAGACAGTGATTAATTGATACATCAACACTGTGTGTGTTCACGCATGTGCATGTGTGTTAAGGTCACTACATGGTCTTTTAATTAAATTCTTGTATTTCTGTCTTGAAGGATAATGGAGAGAGCAACAGAGCAGAGAGAAACACATTGTTCTCACTCACTCAGTCTCCTTATGTCTGTCTGTCTGTCTCTGCTCTCTTCTCTGATTCTCCCTCCGGGGTGCAGATTGGAAGTGTTACTAGACCCCTAAATGTAATTTTTAAAACATGTCCCTCTACATGTTCCTGTGCACACATACAAGCAATTAACCAAATGGCTATAGTGAATGTAATTTTAAAAAGGTAGTGAAATGTTTTACTAAAATGGAATTACAGCATGGAATATTGCTAAACGAGTTTCACTCTACAGGACAACATGGGGATGACATATATGCCCATCAGGAACTTTACTATGGGTGTTTTCAAACTTCTTACTTCTGTAAGACGGGTTGGACCGACATGCATCTTGAAATGGATACATTTCATTTTGCATTGTATGAGTTAAAGCACTTGTGAGAAGCAGATTAAAAAAAGAATGATCAGGCTTTTTACTGAAAACTTGAGGCCTAAGCCCATTCCAAGATAACCCTGATGAAATCTTAAGTAAATCAGCAGTCTCTTATCAGCATCATTTTCAACAGAACAACACAAAATAAAAGCTTAAGATTATCAGTGACACAGCTCTGCACTGCTGAAGCCATTATTTTTTAATGTGGCACCACACAACCAGTTGGTCATGTTGTTGGCTGTTGCCTACAAAGAATTACAAGTCTACTCTTGTCTCAAATATAGGCTGTGAGGATTAATCTTCTTTAAAGGGTTTCGTTGGACACTGCCCTGTGGTTTACAAAATTTGGTGTTTTCCTTTCTTTATCATATCTAAGTAAAACTGCAGTTTTGGCTGTCGTGAACAAAATTGTCATTGTAAGCAATGATCAGCAGCATTGTACAGTAAGACAGGGTCACAGACAGCCAATTACCTGGATCTGCACTGAATCTGAGCCTCTAGGGAAGTTTTATAGTTTACAACTTTTGGGTATGTTGGTGCAGGTTGATAAATGCTCCAAAGTCCAATGATCAATTGCACAGAATACCGACAGGATGGCACAGACCAACTCAAAATTCTAGCTTGACAGCATCTCATAGTTTGACATGTAGTGAAGGATAAAGGCAAAAGAAATATAAAATGAAATCAAATAGGACAGCATACCCAGTGTCACATACTTGTCAATTAAACCAATTTAATTACAAGTAGCCTTAAGTGTCCAGAGAGCCACAAAATGTCTGCTCCTTGATGTCTTGCAAACTGTTACCAAGTTCATAAAGTGTAGAGGCTGAGACAGCTAGATGCACCATGGAGAGACTGTATATCTCTTTGAAAATAAGTGACAATTGATTTTCATTTTATTTATTTTCCTCACTTAATATTACATACTGATTATTGTGACTCATGTCTCAAAAAAGATCAAAGGAACTGACATGGGGAAATAATGGCAGGGAGAGGAGACAAAATAAAATAAAAAGACAGATTGAAAGACAAGAAAGAGAGTTGGTCACTTTTCAGCAAACACAGAGAGAGAGAGCGAGAGAGAGCGAGCGAGAGAGAAAGAGAGAGAATATTGCAGGTATATATGCATAGACACACTAACACAAGTAAGTTTAAATAAAACAGAAACAACATACCCGCAGTGTGAATGAGTCATTGTTGCCGTGTCTCACTGTTCGTGTTTGTGACATACGAAAGGGAACGATTCCTCTGTCGTCCCACATCAACGTAGAGTACTGATGGGTTCAGTGTTCAAAGTGAATGACTCACAATAGTAGAGCTTCAGTGTGGTTGTCGTCATATAATGAGTATGTCTCTCCCTGCCCTCACAGTTCACTACTAAACTCCAGAGGGATGGTGGGTGGTTACAAGACATTGTTGTCTGCACAAATGCCACATACCTATAAAAAGTGTGTTTTGCAGAAATAAAGAGTTATCACTGACGGGCATACATTTGAAACTCTGAGGGGTTTTTACAGGTTTCAAGGGCCGTGAGAGTCCAAACACTGATTATCACATCAACTTGAGTAAGGGAAAGAAGCATTTCAGGAACAAAGACATCATAGCCACAAAGGCATTGTGTTTTTCAGAAAGTCCATTTGTGGCTCAGGTGAATCATCTGTTTGAGGATACTAACTCAAAGGAAACAGTGCTGCACAGATCAGCTGATGCCATTTCACTGACAGAAACAAGCAGAAACAACAAAAGGAGATACGCAGAAATGGGAAAAAAAACTTCTGTACGAGACGGGAAAAAACAGCAACCATAACAGAAATCTGGTGTTCTTGTCCAAATAGTGGAGGGGAAAGTATCCAGAAGCTTCAAATTCTCTAGGTAACAACATTCAATGCAGGGGCCAGTAAAGTGTTCTTTTCCTTTGTCTGTTCCTCCTCCCTGTTCCTCCTACGTTTACCCCTTTCCTCTTCTCCCCTCCATTTGTCCCAGTCTGGCCTCCCTCCCTCTCACCATCCCATTCTCTGTCTTTCTCTTCATCTTTCCCTCTGCCTTTGTCTCCCTTTCTTTAATCTGTATGTATTGCCAGCCAGTGTCTCCATTCCTCCCTCCAGGGGCAGCGGGCCAGCTCTGTGCCTGATCATAGTGATCCTTCCCTGAGGAACAGTCTGCCTGACACCTGGGTGACTGCCCTGGAGGAGCTGTGTGTGTGTGTGTGTGTGTCAAGGGGCTAATGGGCAGCTTGAGGGATTACCAGCTTAGCCACTGGGATTACTGGAACTTCACACACACACACACACACACACACACACACACACACACACACACACACACACACACACACAGGACTGTCAATATTACAAGACACGGGAGTCATCCAAGGTATATTGTCTGACTTGTTACACCGCCCCGGTTCTCATTAGCCTGCTATCCAAAACAAACAGGGTTAAGAAGATACAGGCTAAGTGGGTCTCAACAGGGTCATGCACAATTCAACAGGTTTAGCAAACAGAATCAAAGTCCATTCATTTTAAGCATCAATTGCCCAATTTGAAATTCAGAAGAGCAAAAGGCCTAATAAAAGACAACAATCTAATGTCACAAATACATTTAAACTCAAAGTAATGAAACCACTGTCACTATAAGCTAAACATACATTGAAGCTGTACTGCATAAAAATGTTTGTTAACCTCTGATGTTGCAACAGTGCCCAAAGTGTTGCTAATTTAATCGCAAAGGCACATCTTGCTGTTGCCAAGAAAACTGATTAGATTATGACCCTGAGCTTCTTTTTTTTTTTTTTTTTTTTAAAGCAGTACTTCTTACCACACACACACACACACACACACACACACACACACACACAATTGCCTTGTTAATTGCCACGCTCAGATTTGCAATGACAAGCTAAAGGTTTCACAACAAGTGCCAACTGCCATAAGTGTTTGTGTGTGCTTTGCTCATATTATGTAAAGTCACCCATGAAATTTATGAACGGAGAACTGTACGTACTTGTCTTTGTCCTTCCAAGTAAGTGGTTATACTGCCAACAAATAGCTAGTTGACAGACTTCAGAAAATAGTCTTGCAAAAAATTGTTAGAAGAATAACACTGCTCTCAGTTATGACTTATTTCTAGGAACAGTCTTTATCCCCATTATTACAGAAAGAACAATACAACCAGATCATATGTCAAAGTTTCTACTAACAAGACTTCGTACGAATGATTATGCCAACCGCTCAACTGAAACTAAATAATGAGTGTAAAAGTTCATTCTAGACCTTGGAAACATCAGTTTGTCTAAAAAATAAAAAAAAAAGCACAAAAAAGCAGTGTCTCAGTCTTAAGTGGACCTTGGGTTAGGATTTTTTTGTCAAACAATTTTTCAGATTCTCTACAGTCAAGTATCACCTGAAAATATGTCAACTTGTTCACATTTGTTTGATTTCACAGAAAATATGTTACATGTATAGCTGTTTGAAATGTTTTGATTTGTTCTGCTGCATCTGGCTTTTTGACACATGTGAATGTATTAAAAGTCTGGATATAGGGTTTTCTTGGCTGAGTCACCCAGTTATGTTTTACACTGATTATCACTTTAGGCTGAGGCAATTTCTAAAGTAGAAGTTTTGCCATCATCAAGCACTCATAGGTGGTAGTTAGCATTTAAATTCGCTCATTGTAATAGACAGGTTATTATATGTTGTGAAATGGCACCTCTTTTCTCTCAGACCACTCACAGAAAAGGAGGGGGAAAAAATCAATTAATGGCAGCCCCAGGTGTATTAAATGCACACAGACATAATCTCTACAGTGGCCATAATATGACACAAAGAACAGGCGCTCCAAAGACTCAAGAGAGATATATATCACCGGGGGATTTGACTCCCGAATATTGTACTGCACTGTTAACGTTATTGTAATGATTATAATTATAATCTGTGCCAGGCTGAGCTGAAAATAACTGAGCTGGTTATCGGTACTGAATTAATGACATTTATAGGAAGAATTGAGAGAGAAACAGATGGGGTGGGGAGTAGGGGGTTGAATTAATATTGTGAAAAGAGAGACAAAGAGAGGGGTTAAGAGACAGACATTAAGAAACAGATAGATGATAGAGTGAATTACAATCATCCAAAGACATTGACAGATGACACTAGTGACTGTATATCAAGACAGGAGTGATAATGAACTGAAAGCTTAATTCGAGAGATACAGACAGGGATTGACAAAAAGTAAAAATGGGAAACAGAAATTATGTAATGCAAAGAAAAGGAGTTAAGATGGATAAGCTAAATCCATCAGGAAATTATGTTTCAATGAACATATAACACTCTTCTGTCTATCTTCCCTCCTTTGTGTCTCTGTAAACTTTGACATGAAAAAAGCAGACAAAAAGCTGCAAAAATAAATTGTATTTAGTAAAGTATTAAAGAGGAAAAACTGTGTTTGTAGTCTCAGATGCTTTAACGCCATCCCTGTAGAGCCACACATTTAATGCCATGTGCCCTTTTTTCAGCACTGCATTCACATTAAACAGAAACATTACTGATTTCCTAAATGGCTGAAAATAGCTTTGCAACTTCCAATGAAGGTTCCCTCTACGAAGCACACATACACTCACACCCACAGCAGTTTCCTGCACACTGTGCAAGTCTTAGCAATTATGCACAAATCAAAGCAAGTCCACACAACATTTTCGTCCCTCAAAGTTTTCTTGCAGGGATCGTTTATACCAAATTGGACACCTGATGGACACCCACTGTGCCAAAATGTTGTTTACTGCAATAAAAGTTGGTGCAGCAAGAAAGTTGTCCAGACAGGATTTCTTTGGTTTTTGCAAGTTTATTCTTGTCCAGCACAAGTGGGCTCATATAGGCCTACATCTCTACAATTTTCTATTAACTATGTTGATTTACAAGGATATCTAACACGGAATATAAAATAATTTCTTGTGTACACATACTGTATGCACACAATAACTTTATTGCATACTTGCAGATGAACATTGCCATTTCAGCCTCCTGTACAATTCCCTTGGTACTGGATGTCATGCTGTGTTCTCCATTTATTATGTTTGAGCCACTGCACTTATGAATTTGCACTTATTAATAACAAAGTCAGTAAGACAGATTCCGTGCACTCACTAATAAAAGTTTGACTTTGAAGCAGGAAAACAGTGGTCTGAGCCTCATACAGGGGAGCACGCAGGGAGAAAAGCCTTGGAAAAAAAGCCACAAAAAGAAAAAGTGTTCTTTTTCTCTTCCTTCCTGTCTTTTTAACCTGAGCAAAGCTATTTGGATCTTCTAACACACACACATACATACACACCTCTTACCCCCTACAGGGCAGAACTGATGCAGGAAGAGATGAAATACCACTACCTCAGGGGTAAACACACCTCGGTCACACTCACACAAACTGCTCACTCACTAACGCACACACATATACACCTTTTGCTTTCTTCCCAAAAAGTGTATTCAATTCCACTCAGCAATATTGTCCCAACATCAAAGACCATATTTGCTTATTTTCACACCAATCACACACTGCTGTTTCCCTTGGCCTTTGTGTTTGTGCGTGTTTTCCTTCTGCGCCTGTGTGCAGCAGGTGCATGTCGATCTGTATGCGTGTTTGTGTGTATTCATGAAGTTCTGTGTAACTTTAGTTTTGTGACTGTGTGTATGTGTCTTTCTGTTTATGTGCATGTCTCCTATGTGTGTAGGGGGATGTGGGTGTGACTTAGCCAGGTGTAAAATTGGTGCTGTAGAGGATTGCAGATACTAACTGGGTCAGGGCAGAAACAGGAAAGAGGGAATAAAGTAGTCAGTATATGGCAACCCAAAAGAAGTAGAATAGATTTAACAGATCCTGCCTTTTGTGACATACAGCAATGGTTTTGAGCACTGTATGAATACTGTGACTGGTTTCCATTGAACATAAATGACTAGTCAAAGCAAAAACTGATGGGTGAAAAGCAAGCAAACAAACACATAGATCCTTATACTTTCCGCATACAAAATGTACAATGTGGTTATGATGTACCCAACTAAAATCAAACTAGCAAACTCTACAAGGCCTCTCTAATTTAGTTTACACATTTCAATAACACAACATAAACCTGAACACAGCCTGTATCAGAGCCGAGCCAAAAAGTTATAACCAAGTTTGAGTGTATTATCTTGAAGTGCTATCTGAAGTTAACACTACAATTTTCACAGACAGTCTCACTGCAAGATTAACACAGTTTTTCAGTTATATCTAATATTAATGTTACCCTACTAGAGCTGCAACGATCTACTTTGATAATTGGTTAATCGATAATGAAAATAATCGTTAGTTGCAGCCCTAGACCCTACGATCAGCTCTGAATGTTGCCATATTTGGCCTGAGAGTGTACACACTTGAATTAGTTGTGATCAGATGGCCAGATCACACTGAATACAAGCGTAACCAATGCTCTGGATTCAAACTGCAACTTGCTACACAAACCAAATCACGTCTAGTTCACCTGCTGCATTGCTGCCTCAAAGCTGCAAACATTTGCCTTGGAACTGTTTTTAAGTGTTTCACTGTATGTGCACAAGAGGGACACAGATTTACTCTCACTCGTACATACACTCACAAAGGCATGCACACAAGCCACATGCAGACTCCAACAAACAGCTGTAACACCCCAGACAGACAGTCTTAATAGCTCTAACGCAACTTTATATCAGCTACAGTAGCCGGATTTGCAAATCATAGGCTGTAAAAGCTGTGCATGCTCGTCTACACACATTTACATACTTTTTTTTAACCTAAACAATTCACAAACATCTGATTAAAAGCTGTATGGTGATTTCCCTCTCCTCTCCTCTGTTTTCTGTGGCATACTTCCAACAGACTATGATATAAATATTGTGCCGTGCAGCTGGGCATTACTATATGTAAACTTTTTAAAGCATTTGCATTATGCACATTGTTTTGTTCCACATTTTATACATCAGTATTATTTATGGTCTGCCTAGAACGCTACTCTGCTGTTGCTATATTGGTTACCTGAACGTCATCTGTGCTTTCTTCTGGGGCTTTCTCTTTTTGCTCATCCATTTTCCTCCTCCTCTGGACACCTCTCCACATTAGGACTCCTATCCTCTATTTCTCATTTGCTACTCTCCAGTCTTTCCTTCTCTCTCCTCGTTATGTGCTTCAGCAAACTCACCTGGAGTCACAGTCACAGAGGTTATTGTTAAAAAAAACCCAATTGAATATAAGTTATGGTTACAAAAAATCTGAATATGATTCTTGATATTTGATTTCTACGCTAGCTAGCTGGCATAAAAGATGTGAATTTGATGGGTGTGAAGGATGATCCTTCCAATATACAGTACATCATTCTAAATCCATATCAGCCAAGTCAATGCCAACACACAGGAACACATGAACAGGGTGCAAAATTAACTTTTCTGTCCACAGGCCAAATGCCTAGCGAATGTTCAAAATTTGCCAGCCACTCAATAGATTGCCATTGTTTTTTTGGCTGGTGAGTGAAACAAATCTACCAGCTACTTGCATATTTTACCAGCATTTGGCTGGTGGCTGGTGCTAACTGTGTGCCCTTCACATGAACAGTCAAAAAGATGCTACATTTAGCAATATATTCTTTTCAAGCTCACAACAGGCATGAAACATGCCTTGTGTCTTTGTGTAATCCACAGCATATTCCTAGCTTCTAAAAACCAATAAGATCTCATCATGCAGAGAAAAATATACCGTTATCAGCCTGGTAGTCTCAGCATCAGACTGCCTATTCAATGACAAAAAACATTATGTTGTTGGATTCATTTAGGGAGCTTTACAGCATGACTTAGGGCATAAAAGCATGTCATGTCATTATGCATGTCACGCCAAATGTGTGGGAGTCAGTCCTGAGAGACATTAAAATGCTATTTTATAGAACGATTTACCATGTTATGATGTGGTTTTTTTGGCTGGTGTGTGTTTCACTATCAAAGAAAATGTGCTTTCAGAGTCAAATAAGGGCATGCAACTTATGGTTAGCCCCTCAGATTCAGAAAGTCAGCAAGCTCGCTACAGCAAATATTAGCTCATACAGAAATAGCTAACGGTAGATGCAATAGCACTTAATTTCAACAGTTACCAAATGCTATCTTGCAGTTTCATTAGTATGAAACGAAAATTATTGACAACACGTGGAATAGGTGGAATTTCTATTTGATAATAGTACTTACTAGAGCTAATTAGTCCAAACGGAAAGATTTATTCATCCTCCTGTCAAGAGAAATATTCTTTCACAGGTGAATTTGCTCCGTTAATCACGTTAAGAAGTTCATGTTGCATTCAAGGGAAAACGGAAAATTGGCATATTTCTAGAAATCTCAACAATATGCAAATAATGACTTTACTCAATTGGAAGTTTGGATGTTTTATTTTTTATCTTTATTTAATTTGGTTGGTTTTTTTTTGGAGGTCCCTTAGTCTTAGTTAAAGTTAATCATTTACACTATTGTTAATGTTTCTCAAGCATTGATCCATACTTGGCTGCAGTAACTGCTTGATTTATATAGGAAAAGTTGGGAAAGTGCGAACCCCAAACAACATTGGGTGCATAATTCACTTTAAATTTAATGTAATCATAACGTTAGAGATTTATGTCATATAAAAATTGTAATATCAAATGGTAAACTTTTATTGTGAGGTGTTGTTCAATATAAGTTGTTTGCATGACCCTTTGATAGTTTGCCACTGAATCTTTCTGAAAACACAAATAAACCACTTAACACTATATTCAATTTCTGTGTTTTTCACCCCTGTATAAATGTAATCCAGACATTCTAAACACATTTCTAATGATTAGAGTCTAAGATTATCCAGATCGAACCCAGTCAGACTGTTGACATGCACCCACACAAATCTAGTTTACTTTAGTAAATGGTTTAAAAACAGATTTTCTTGCACATAACAAATATAGCAACTAGATGGAACGGACAGATTGACAGATTGCACTGATCAAATATTCATACAGTGACCTGACACAACTTCAGTAGCTGTTTTTGTGAGCCTGACTTTGCAGTTTCTTGCTGTAAAACATAAACGCACATCTCAAGTGTGCATAAAGACCATAAAGTCTACACAAAACTTCAAATGAAGTTTGAATGCATGAACACCAGATAGTCATCTGTTAGGATGCTGCATATGTTAGAAGGAGAAGGGCTCACACATGAGAGGGGGAAAGAAAGGTGCTGGAAAAAAACACAAATAGACTTAATAATATCAAAAGACACTGACTACTGTATAATGATGATGGTCGAAAATCATAACAATTATTATGGCCTGTATATCTCTCTATAGTAACATCATGGTCAATGCGTCTCACTCACGTAACCATAATTTTCACCCTTCTTCATAACAAACCTAGAGCCTATGCTTCTCACTTTACTAACCTTACATACATTAATCTTGCTTGTGCCCTGGATGTGTGAAACAATTTAATCTCCTCATGCTGTCTTGATTTTGTGTTTAACAGAAATGTGGGTTCTGCAAATACCTCAACGATGCATGTCCCCCTGGTTATACATTTTTAAATAAGACCAGATTTTCAGGTCTGGGTGGGAAGGTTGGTGTTATTCACAAAAGAGTCTAAATGTAGCGTTTCAGTAAGTGGTGCATTCAAAGTCTTTGAATTGTTCTCAGTTATTCTTCTGAGACACACCCTTGTTTCATGTGGATTGATTCATCATACTCCAAAACCCCATTATGACTTTATTTCAGAATTCTGTGACCTATTTTCTGTTGTAATTACCAAAAAATGATTGCCTTTTGATTTTATTTAGCATGTTGACGGCAATGACAAATTAGCATTTGAGCTTTTGTCAAAGCTTTTGACTGTAAACAACATGTTGTCAATCCCACACACCATCGTGTTCAAATCCTCAATCTGGTCATTTCCTATTTTAATCCTGAAAGTCTGGCAAAAAAAAGACATGTGCTGTTTCTCCCATCGTTTAGTACTTGCATTTCATCCATCTATCCATTCATGCCCCAAAACTCTCAGACGCCCTCTTGGCGCTCACACATTATTAATTCTCAGACAGCTGTTAAATTCTCTGAAGTCTACTTATTGTCCCACTCACGTCTTCTACGCCAACAATTTATGTGCCGCGACCTTACCACGCTTCCGCATTTACTATTACAAAACATCAGTGAGTGACAGGAAGCCAGTCATTTCAAATGGCAGCTTGTGACACAGGAAGACATCGACTACAACTATGCACACAGTGAAAGGATGAAAGCGACTGAGGCGACAAGGGAAAGCTGAGTAATGTTGAACTTTATGCATATTTTTAAGTCAAACAGCGCTTGTCTGTCCGTCGTGCATGAAATGAATAAACAACAATGATTCAGCTTTTGTTCTTAGACAATAAATATATTAATATGGGTACAACACATTAAACTGAATTTTTTAGCAAACACACCAAAATCTGTGCTGTATTTATTTAAGGTTATTTAAGTATAAAGGCTGTTAAAATGAATTACCTTGACATACAGTGTAGCTTTGTAAAGCACTTGCCATATTATCAGAAATTAAAAAACTGAACCGGCATTTCAATTAAATGAAAAACGAATAGGCATTTAAACCAAAGGATAACCACAAGCTGAAGAGCCGACAACATAATGTGACAAATGGCCAATGAAGACAATTAACAGATTTAATTTCAAAATGTCACACGGTCTGTTTAAGGGTCTCTCAGGATAAATCAAGCACACCTCAGGAGGCTCCAATATAACTCAAAATGATTACATACAAACGCAGTCCGTCTTTGCATCTTAACTCTGCCTCAGCCATTTTCCTGTTTTCTTTTTCATTTCTCTTTGTGACTTTGTCTTTACTGTTAATAAGTATGTTAACATGCACACTAGTATCACATTTATGGATGGTTTATTGAATTATCCTGGTGCTCAGGCAGCCGTAAAAGCAAAGAGGGTTCATTCTCAAACTGGCAGGGATGTCAGTGAGTTGAAATTATATACACTGACAACAGACGGTGATCATAAACCTGGACAATGTTATGAATAACAATGCTACTCTATGCTCCATGCAAACAACATATCTTCAAAAGAGGACGTTAATTATAACCGAGTGATGAGTGAATGTACAGAATGTTTCCATCCATCCTTCCATGGAGGTTTGCAAGTCACAGAAACAGGAAAACACTTACATATTTTCCATACAAAAGTGGTCATTTTGATTATTTAATGTGGAAAAATGTCAGTCAAGTCAATGTCTGTCTTAGGTACAGCACTGTACCGTAGTTTAAAAAGAAAATAACTTTTTTCACTTTTTCTTTTGTTAATATTTTCTAATGAAGGCAGGTTGGAGCAGTAATATATAATAGTTACTATATACTATCAACAAAGAACACAATCAATTAGACTATTTATGTATTTTAATGAGGAACTATGTTTCATTAAATAGTTTAATCGACCTAATTAAAACATTTTATCAATTTAATTTTAAAAAGTCTCCCTGGGAGAGCTAAAGTGGAATCCTCAGTACAATTACATATTTATTAGCTCATATTTCTTCCAGGTATTCCCAACTTTGCGGTTGAGACGCCACATGGTGTACCTTGATTTGAATTCACCTAAATAATATTACCAATTTAAAGACAGCATTAAAAAAATTATTTAATATGTTTTCAAATGCTTTTGGAGGACACAGAAATGCCGTTAAGGTTGCTTTGACCCAGTTATAACTGACAAAAAAGTAAAACTAGAATGACAGGAAATTTGTAATTTAAGGCTCTATATGCAATAATATGTGTTTAAGATGTCAGAGTGTGTGTGTGTGTGTGTGTGTGTGTGCATCATGGCTTTCAAAAGTCTACAGGCACAGAGAGTACGAACAAGACCAGATCCATTCATCATATCTGTTTGTTGCACCGACATCATGAAGAGGGTGGACAGGTGAGACAAGGCCCACCCAAAGCTCAAAACACTCTGTGTGTCACAGTCAATAATTCCAACTTCTAACCAGAGTCAATAAATTATCTGTGGGGGGACTGAGAGGAATTATTATTTCACAGTGCTTGAATCTGTGTTGAACATTCAGTTAATAATATGATTCATCAGCCAGATGCACGTTTCACTGGAAGTGCCTGTTTGCTGTGCTGTCAACATGCCAAGCTGGAACGTGGCTCTAGAACATGCAGCAATCAAGGGAGGCGCCCTTATCTCGTTATGAAAACTTATCATTGGAAAATCACTTTTAAATCTTGATTACAGTGTATGCGGTGAAACTCATAAATAGAGTTAGCCCTGATTTGAGGACAAGCAGCATCACCTTGAAGGTTTATAATTTAAAAAAAAAACCTCATCAATGGTTGTACAATTTTCATACATTTTTAGAAATGAAGCGTGTGTTGTGTTTGTGTTCAAAAGGGGGAAATGATGAGGTGAGTGTTGGTCATGTGATGCTGTAATTTGAACAATCCTAAAAAGAAAACACAAGACTTTCAGTTATTTCTATGACACCAATAAAAAAGAGAGAGAGATTGGACTGTTGTGTGTCCGGTGTGTGTGTACTGTGTGTGCATGCACAAGCATGTATGCGTCTGTGTGTGTGATCCATGTTAATCACTCTCCCTATAATTACAATTTTCTTGTTAATGGATCAGACCTTTTAATCACCATTTTGCCCTGTGTCTGTGTGCATGTGTGTGTATGTGTGTGAAGAAGAGAAAGAGAGAGAGACAGAAAGGGAAAGAGACAGAGAGAATAAGACAGCAGAGGTAATTTGGGTTAACTAGCAGGGCAATTGTAACTATGCAGACCATAAATCTTCCTCACACACAAACATGTGTGCACACACATCCTGTGCATGTGCGCACACACTCACATGGCACATCCTTTCCGGTTATCCCAGATAAGCAGGAAATCAACCAATAAGAGCATAGAGGGCATCACTTTCTCTCTCCTCCTATCTGTTTGTTGTCTCCCTCTCTCTTTTTCCCTGCAGAATTGGGAATAACATAAAAAGTCGGAAAATCTCATGGTCACTCTATTCTATTCTATTCTTTTGCTCCCTTGTTTAATTAACTCTGTATGGCAATTTGAGTACCACATTGTCTGAGAAAGGTTGATTATTGCAGCTGGCTGATTAGAAATTATGTCCGTTGAACCAACGGAACATGGTTCATTCCCCACGGTGAGAGAATTGCTTTTCAGCAAGCGACCAAGTATCAAGAGGACTCATTTCATCTCTCCATGATCCACATCCCTTTTCCTCAACTGAACCAAACCAGATTTTCTTGCCTAGCACTAGGTCAGTGGTAGCTGCCTCATGCATGCCTGATTAAAGAAATTAATTAATTAAAGAAATCCATTTCTAACCTTAGCCAGAACCCCGTCGGCAGTGGGAGCTCCTGCCTAATGTTGACAATTCAAGTAAAAAATTCTCCTGAGGTGATATAGGTAAATAGTCAGGCTGTAAGTTGACCAGTGAGAGATGCAAAACAGATTCAGATGTACTCTTTCTGCTGTGTTTGATAGATTTTTACAGTTTTTGTGTTCCAGTTTTGGCATAATAAGACCGATATTATAATCTTATTTCATTTTAAGGCCCTTAAAAACATTGTTCTGAATATTCCTTTCTTGATAACATTAAATGTTTGTCACTAAATAAGCAAGAATCAAAGTTGAAGTTCTGAGGGAAAAAATCATTTTTTTTAAACTGAGCCCCGCCCACTTCAAATCAGTGAGAACAGCAAGGAAAAAAACACAAATACAGAAATCTCTCATATGAAATAACCAAAACTGTTAACTTTAGGAGGAAATAGTGGATCTATGTAGAATCCAATCATATATAAACTAAGTTGATTGAGAAAATAGGTTTTCAGGGCCTTTAAAGTTTTAGAACAAAGGTTGTAGTTGAGTTATGTGTTAGCACTGGTGTGTGACCTGCAAATGAACTTGTTTGTGGCAAACCATGCTGGTCTGAACATCTCTTTGGGCACAGAGATGGCATCTTTTTCAGTTGTCTTTTCTTTTGCTGGGTGGATCTGTTCCATAAGCAGAGCTTCCTCCATGGGTTTGTGCATCATCCCTCTAGCCAAGGCTGGTGTGTGTACAAAGTGCTGTTGAAGAGTAACCCTTGAAGAAGAGGAGCCAGCAGAAGAACCTCTTGTGTGAAGCTTTCCTTGGTTTCAGGTTGGATATTCTTGATTCCAATCATTAGTTCCTGGTGGATGTTCACATCCGCAGGATCCAAAATGAAATCAAGAGCTCCTTCACAGTTAGTTTCTAATTTCTGTTGCTTCGACAGAATGACATGTGAGACAGAGAAGCCTGATTCAAGGATAAAATACAATAGCTAATCAGTATAGTACCGAGTCATGTTGAGACTGGACAAAATATTGTCTTTTTTCCTCATAGTTAACAAATATATATATGTATATGCATATTACACAGCCAATTTACCTCAGGCAACAAATAAAAGTCTAATTGCAATGGCTGCTCCTGGATGAATAAATAAGCAAAAATGTTCTTCACCTTAATAAAATAAAACCTCTTGATCTGCTAAGATCAAGAGTATGTAAGAGGTGACAAGGACTTTTTTTGTGGCCCAACTTGTGCAACAAAATCTGTCAAAACTTGAGTATCTTCATCAGTGTTTAGCCATGAGAAAATCAAAAATTTCAATAGACAGCGCTCTCATTATAAGTTAAATTAATAACTTCATAATAATTTAATTGCAGGGTTAAAAGAACATGTCGAATGTGAGTAGAGTCACAGACAGATGCTATTAGACACTATTGATTGTCTGATAAAATCATAAGGCAAAGAGAGTTTAATGAGATTCTTTTTGGGTATTGTGTTTCTTGAAACCGGAGCCCTGTGAATAGTTCAATAACGAAATAGAAACCACAATGTCACTGATTGAGCAGCATCCTGTTGCTACACAGGGTCATTTATTCCGCTGCAATAGTATTGCTTAAGAGAATCTCAGCACCGATAACATCTTTTCTGTATTTTTTGTAACAACAAGCATTTATGTTGTTATAAAACAGTATGTGCTTTCCAAAACATTTTTTCATACTAAAACTCTAACACATTTCTGCACTTGTTTTCAGTTTTCTTCTGAATTCATGAGCTCTAATATTTGATCATGTAAATATATTAGCTCATTACAGCTCATCGTTAATTGGCAAAAATACAAAGGAATACCTTTTCATAGCTTCAGCTTAAAGACGTGAAAACTGGCTGCACATCAGTGGTAACCTAATAATAAACAATGGGTTACATGCCATAACAGGTGTTTGTGCTGTATTTGTCGTGCTACTTTTTCATGGCGATTAGAGGATGTTGAGCATAAATCATTTGCTGTGAAAGTAGTCTAAATAAAGGGTGTAAAATACAGTTTTAATTTGTCTTACATACAGCCTACTGCCATTACATAATGTCTGAGGAAAAACAGAAACTTTCCACCTTGCCTTTCTCAGTTTTTCAAATTTGCATAATTTTGATGCTGCCCTAAAAATTTGAGAAAAAAAACAAGTAACCGGTCCTACCTGGTCCTGAAGTTAGCAGGGTGCGGGTGTCCATCATACAAGGACAGGAAGTCATATTCTTCTTCGATGGCAAATGACAAGAACATGAGCTGGATTCTACTTCCTTCCTCCCCGACAATGACCCAGGTGCAGTTTGCCCCATTGGGGTAGCCATAGGGAAAGCCTGGCGATTCTATACTGCCATTTCGGCCTTTCAGTGTACCACCACATGTGTAGATGAAACCTAAAGGAGAAAAGAGAGAACATTTCATTTATTTTAACAGAGTTTTATTTATCGTTACAATGACAAAATAAAATGGTGGCAAACAACAGCTGCTGGATAGAGAGATGTTATTATATAAAGTTTAGAGTTTAAAGTACACAAGTGACACAACAGCACTGACAATGAGAGAATATTAAAACGACACATCCATGTGTGTATGTGTGTTTTTGTGCAACAAAGGAATAATTTGCATATGTGTGCAAGTGCATCTATGTGTGTTTCTCTGTGCATGTAGTTAGTATTAGTGTGTGTCTAGCAGCGTGTGCTGCGTTTGAGAGCTGGTTTAGGTTTAGTTTTGACAGACACTGAGTACTGCATGGTGCGCCCATATAAGACACACACACACACACACACACACACACACACACACACACTACACTCTTATCCCTCCAAACCCAACGGCACTACATAGTACTACAAGTATTATTTTTACGCAACTTATTTTGATAAATGAAGTGAATAGTACTGACCAATATTGGTGGTTCACTATTCACTCTCTCTAACAGCGCTAAAAAGTGCCAATTATTGCTTTCAATTTATGAATAAGAGACCAGAGCATTCTCTTGGATTCACTCGGTGTGTCTCTAAAAGATCAAAAACTTACTATTTCTTTGTTTTTGCTAATTAATTACTGACATGTCAAAATGCATGACTACAATAGGTATGTGTCAGTCAGCTTTAACAATACATTTGAACATGACTCAGCTATTTATAATATAGAATTATATGCAGCATCAAGGACAGTTAATCATTTCTTTATAATCCTATATATACAATAAATATTACTAGAGCTCAATGAGCTACTGTAGGCTCTTCATTATGGCTCTATATATGTGGTAGCAGGCTGGTAGGAGGAGGAGGCAAGGAAAAAGAGTATAGGAGGAAAGGAGTAGATGCAAAACTAACAACTAAATCAACTGCAACAGGAATTATGTTAACTTCTCTCTCTGCATAGGACAGCAGCCCAACATTCCAAACATGTCCAATAATTCAGCTGCTTTTAAATAAGTAGTGTATCCCAAGAGAATGCCACAGTGCTGGATATTCAAGCAATAATGAATTACATTATTTTCAATATCAGAATACCTCAGAGTGCATTATCAGGCTTATACCATGGCTATTTTTAAAATGATCATCCATTTTCTAAAGTTTGTTTATAGTCAGATTAACCTTTGTCAATGTTAGATTCAACTGAGAGTTAAGTGATGACAAAGCATGAGGTATTGTTTCTATGAGGATATTGCAGTGCACACTGCCTTGATGGGAACTATGTTTTAAGTGTCCAATTTTACAATATTAACAGACAGTAATCACAGATAAGTATTGCCGTTAATAAGGACTGTTAATTTGGTTAAGAGAAGGAGTGTATAGAATTTGTTTTTATCCTTTGCACTTCCTTTTACAGGCTTCTTGTACTGAAAAATTAGAAGTGAAGCAAATTCTGCTGCTGTACTTATTCTAAATCTCTCCGGGTTACAGAGGCAGCTAAATGCCTATATTGTAAAATGTAAATGTAATTGATCTCCTTAGATTTTACGGTTTACATCAGGATCATTATCTTCTCCCTTTGATCTTAATGATCCTTTTATATCAAACACACCACAGGTGTTAGATGAAAACCTTGGAGTGTCCACTAGTGAAGTCGGTCTAGAGCATTTTTTGCGATGCTCTATCGATCCCCGATGGACAAAATCTTCGCTTCTTCCACTCCACAGGGGAGTCAGACTGCAGAGTCAGCTTACAGAACAGAAACGCTTGGAGCTGGTAGGGATTTAGCATCATCCTGCTCAAGGACACTACAGCAGAGAAGAAACTTGCTGTTATATTGAGCTTGATATTATCTCTTCTTGCAGGGAGATGGTGTTGCAAATCACTATACCTCTGTGGCTGTAGAAATTTTTGCATTTGACATTCTCTTATCCAATCTTTTGTGTCCGTTTTGTAATCAAACATAATAAAAATGTATTTCAACTTTATATCACTGGAAATAAAGAAAAAGAAGGAATAACAAAGCTCTGCAATAGCTTTGATGCTGCAGCAGTATGCCTTATTCCATGTTTAAATGAAAGTGTTTAATTGGAAATTGGTCTTACTGTATGTTTAAAGTCCTTGAACTCAAAGGCCTCAGAGCGCAAAGCTCAAATCAGGATGATCATCCCCTTGCCTTACATGTTTATGAGCCATGGCCACAGGGACAGCAGGGCAATCCTGCTGGATGCTTTTCCAACCAATTATCCAAGACAGAACCCTAACCATAAAACGTGTGTGTGTCTACACGTGTGTGTGTGTGTGTGTGTGTGTGTGTGTGTGTGTGTGTGTGTGTGTATGTGTATCTGTGTGCGTTTGTCCAATCCTCATTTACCAAGACAATTCCAAGACCATCACAGTGACGGATATAAGAACCAATGGCAGTCACAGCTGCAATTAGGGGCCAGTATCTCTGTCCCTTCACAACCAATCAGAGCTGAGATGTTGAGGAACCGGGGGCAGAGCCATATGGGAGTACACACATATGCACATACGCACACCTACATAACTAACTTATATATGCTATAACTGACATATACACTCACAACCATATCACTTTTTGCTTGTTTCAATTTGCCTAAAAGAAAACAAAGGGCTGCAAATGTCACTTCCCACCTTGCTTCCCTTCTTCTACAAGACACTGCAGAAATAAGATTGTGTACAGCAAGAAAACTACTTATTGAATGGCCATTTTGGCCCAGTTCAGAAAGGGAAGATCCATGTGATTCTGTTTTGAATAAAATCCTTGGTCTTTCAAATATTGGTTCAAGGATATGGAATCTTTGTAAAACATTGTCCACCATGGAGACAGAGGCTTTCATATAATATTAAGCTGTAGCTAATTAATTCAATGCCTTCAAATGATTTAAACTAATGGAATGGACACCTTTTCATTTCTAGTACCACCTCGTTTGATGGTATATTGATGATGTAATCGAATTTTTCTATTGTTCTGAAGAGGAGGTGATTTTTTTTTATACCTATTTGAATACGATAAAAAAAGAATGTGAAACTAAGTTTGCAATATGACCACAATATCATACATTTCTTGGGCTTAAACATTTTTAGGAATGAGCAAGACATCTTGCATACTTGTATCTGAAGGAAAACCATGGATTAGAATAGAATATTGCTCAATCGCTGACAGTATTTCCTACAACCAAATACACAGAGTGACTGATGCATATGTGACTGCAATCAAGATTTTGTAACCCAGTCTGTTGACAAGATTCAGGATTAAGCTCACAATAGAACCCTATTACTGGAGAAGAATGAATTGTTCTGCCAGGAAAAAGACTGGAACTCACACAAAGGCCTTATTTTTGTCACGTGTTACAGTAGAGAGGCTGCAAATTAAGCTGATGATGCACTAAGTGAGGTGTTTACTGAACTCTCAGGGGTGAGTTTTGGTTATGTGCCCACAATTAGACTAGTTAGGAGTTACTTAACAGCTCCTAAACAGGACATGTGGCTTTAAGACCCAAGGGCTATATTATATGGAAATGGTACCTTGTGCGGTAATATGGTGAAAAGCAACATTTTAACAAACAACAACAAAAAATCCTTCATTTTGTAAACTGTAACACCAGCCATGTTTACAGGCTTGAGTGCCCCCTGTGAATGTCAGTCAAATGAGAAGGTTGAGGGACAGGATATCTATCACCACCTGACTGCCCTGCATGGGAGTGACACTATATTGAAAGTGACGGCACGTATGTTTGAATATCTGAGGTGACAGAGACAAATGCTATAAGCAATGGAAAATTTTATCTGTTGCTTTTTTGTAACATTAGTAACTAATGTTAAGAAATGTGTGTAATTTCTGACCATTTTGAATATTTCTTAGCCTGTCTTTTATATTTGTGCCGTTTTTCTCAATTAACTGGTAAGGGACAACTTAAAAGAGCTAGTAATGCTACCAGAAATGAACACCACAATTTGTAACCTACAGTCCACAGAAAGATAAGTCTGAGTCTAAATGAACTAAATGACTTCATTAAATTGAATAGCTATGATACAGGGTGAGGTGAATAAAGAGTGAAATAGGGACAGTAGGACAGAGATGGAAGGCAGAATAAACAGAGAGAAAAGGACAGATTTCCCCTCATTAATCATTGTGCAAAGAATGAAAGGATGATTTAAAACTCATCACTCAGAGGGATAGAGGCGAGAGAGGGTAGGAGGGAGAGAGAGGAGAGAGAGCTGTAGAAACATAGAGAGAGTACGAGGAAGGGAGAGGGAAGAGAGGAGGAGGAGAGAGAGAAACGGGGAGAAGGAGACAGAGGTAAAAGAGAGACTTCTAATTATGCTGACCTATCAGCGGTACCAGACTGAAACTGACAGCCCTTCTACACACACACACACACACACACACGCACACGCACACAGGGTCACAGAAAGACAGGCATACACAAACACATATACACACACAGGAAAAACACACATGCACACATACAAATACAGGCAGATTCAGAGGGATATACACACAAATCCATGCATTATGTCACAAACACACATGGAGTCACACACACACACACACACACACACACACACCCTTAGAACTTTTACTCATTCTACCATTTCCACCTTTTTCTCTCACATGCAGACACACACATACAAAGTTTGGATATACTGAAACCCTAAAATAGCATGTATACCTCTCTGTATTTATTCAGTGGCAGTGCTTGTATGTTTTTAACCAAATCTAACTCCACTCCCATAATTAAGCTTGGACTGAGCAATTCAGGCCAATAGAAGAGCAGGTGGGGGTCACTCTAATGTCCACAAACCAACACATGCACGTGTTGGTCATGAGGAGAAGCAGTGAGAAGCAATACATTTAGCAATATTTGAAAAAATGAAGAAAAAAAAAACTGTGTACACATATTGATACTGTTTCTTACCATGAAACTGGGTCACTTTTGGAATCCATAAATGCATTTAATTCAAGCTGATTACAGTCGCCCTCCACAAAGAAGACAGCTACAAACTTTTACGAGCCACCTTTCAAGTCTACAGGGCATGTGTGTTTAATACTAAAAAGATTTTGGGTGGAGCATCACTTTAAGGCATTTCCCCCCCGAAGACTTAAATAGACATGCTAATTGGCAAACAGTGAAAGATTTATGGTTTGACTGGGTAGCTCCCAGGTGTGAATATATGCACTGGTACTAATGAGGAACAGGGTTTAGCTGGAAAAGAGCATGCATGCTCAGCAAAACCTTCCCTGGATAAAAGAAGCTTAAAGACAAAGAAGAAAATCTGCTTCTTGAATTGAGTAGATTTAATGAACTTTGGTCTGCAATATAGGCTTGATCTCTTTCATCAGAGTGATGTCTCATCTTGAATATGTTAAATAATACACTGTAGAAATACAAGCTTAACAAATGGCTTATGCTCACACCATTTTCAAGACAGTCCAGTTTTCTAAAAATTTAGCCTGGGCTAGTTTTATGACTTTAAATAGCACATCATCAAAAGCTCAGTGTAACCACTGCTACTACACAACAAGAGTCCCTGCACTTTTCTATGTGGAGTTTGCATGGGCTTCCCTACACAGTCCAAAAACAAGCAAGGTGCACAGGAGGCTCTGAATCACCAGTGGGTGTGAATGTGAGTAAGTGTCTGTCTCTGCTTGCCCTGTGATGCAAGCTGCTGACCTTTTCAGGATATTTTACAGCCTGCATTAGCCCGCAATGAGTATTTTTCAATTTCTCTGGGTGAAAAAAATGCAGGCCACACATCAGCTTCAATGCTATCACTATGTTGGTGCAGCAGGGGAGCTGCTGCAGAGGGCTGTAGCAATAAAACACAGGGTAGCCCGGCAGGAAAGATAGCTTCATATATATAAGCAGATAGGAACCTGTTAGTTTGTACTGTATAGCACTGTGAAAAACCTTGCATGCATCAGGATGCAGGGGGTGGGAGGGTGTAAGCTGCTATTAAAACTTTCCAGACTTGTAATATCTCCTGCCTCAAAGGATTATAAACTTCTGTGCAGTGTCTTTGCATCTGACGAGCATTCAAAATGGACTTCTGGTTTGCATTCTTTCTTCTCAAGGGTACCTTTAACCACACACACTATAGTCCCTTGCGTTTTCTGATGCCTTCTTATAGCCAGAAGGCTAATATATGCTGACAGACTCCAGCCCCATCAAGCCTTTAAAGACAGTGAGTAAAACACTATCATGAAGCGAGTGAAATAATTGAAACCCAACCAAAATGAATATATAAATGAATAAAAATCTGCCATTACCATACAGTAAGATAATTTGACTTCACACATTCTGAAATAAGCTTGATAATTCTGAGGGGGTGAAATCAATTACTAAGCTTGTCATTTTCCACAGGGAACCCTATGATCAATATAGCCATTTTCACATGGTGCTGACTACTAAATGAGGAAACAGTGAAATTACCCTATTCTTCATTTGAATGGAACCCGCGGTATGCCCTCAAGGTTGCTGGACGTCCCCACTTCCTACTTGGGGGGCCAGCAATGTCTCCATATGACACATATCTGTGTGGGTGTGCACACATTCTGCAATATAAAATCCTCAGCAGTATAGTGACATTACACCAGTCCAACTCTCTCTTCCATCCCTCTGCCTCCCTTCTGTTTGTCCGTCCCTCTTTCATCTCTTTGCTGCTCTCTCTTCCTCTCCCTCCATCTCTGCTTCTTGGGGGACTTCAGTGATACCAGATTCGCTTAAAGGGCTATTCTGTCTAATCCCACTGACTCTCATTTATGATTAAAGAATGGTTTTTCCAGTGGAGCAAAATGACCAATCAAACCATTGCAGACAGACAAACCACCAATCAGTATTCCGACCACAGCAGCACTCGAGCTCCAGGGGCAAAATGAGATGTGTGTGTATCGTGTGCGCACATGCAAGTGTGTGTATGAATGCGTTTAGTTAATTTAAATGAGCTGTCCATGTCTCTTGAAAATGATAGTGCCTGTTAATTTTCTTGAGGTGGTTTTGGAAGTGAGATGGAGGAAATGCAGAGGAGGGGGTGGGGAGCGCGGACTGGGGAGTGGGATGAAAAGAGTGACAGAAAGGTAGACACACCAAAAGCAAAAAAGGGTGACCAAATGAATAGTGGAATGGCGGGGGCAGACAGGGAGAGAATGAGACAAGAAAGAGAGATAGCAAAAACAAAAATGCAATAGAGGGAGACAGAGCAAGAGAGAGTAAGCATGTTTGAAACGTCCCATTGGTTCCTGCTGTCAGGAACGCTTGTCAGCCAAGAATTAGACTGCTCCATGCTGCCACTGACTGACAGTTGGCCCGCGGTCTAGACTATACCCTGGAGTGGTTGAGGCTAAATAAGGGAAATGCCTAGAGAGAGACAGAGGGAACACACCGGGCTGAAAATCAATTTATAACACTGTCAGTCAGAGGCAGAAGGGGACGATGGGATAGAGATAAGGAAAGAGAAAAAGAGAAAGAGAACAGGAGCAAGGGAGAGATTAAAGGTGAAAAAAGAGGGGCACACATAAAAGGGAAAGACAAATCCAAGATTTGAGAAAGCAGTAAACAAATGGGACTGATTGAGAAAAGATGGGAACAGAAGGGACTCTTTGTTGTGTTGAGGGAATCCGGGAGGAAGAGAAGAGGAAGTGGTGAAGAGGAGAGAGACAGAGAGAAAGATACAGACAGACTCTGCTACTCTGCTAAAACCATCCAATGTAGCCACTGCAGGTGGCAGGCCCTCTTCAGATAATACACCACCGTTGAGATATAATCGGCCTACGCTAATTAAAGACCTCAAAAATGCTGGCATCAAAACTAAAAGCATCCAGAACCACCACTGCTACAAATCATGGATCTGTGACTGGAAAGTCTGGATTACTTTGTTAATTTGGACTGATCAACTGTGTCATGTTTAAGCCACTGTTTAAATTCTCAGAACACATGCTGAGACTGCATAACTATTCATTCAAATATTAATAGGCTAACCTGTAGTCGCTATTCATACACTACTTGTGTCAGCTTTTAATCACTAGACTATTGTTTAAGAATTGCCTGGTGGAGGGATAACATACTGTAATTATAATTATTACTCACCTGCTTTAAGCAAATCTAATACAGGAGGTTTGTCACCACTTTTTATTGCTAAATTCATTATACAACACAGCCTCCAGGGACTTGAAATGCGAGATATTAAAGAAGACATTTTAATTATCCCAACTTGTCTCTAAACACAAAGGGATGTATTTAGAATTTAGCAAAAGTGTCCAAAGAAGAACAGTTTTAGTTCCTCCCCACTAGAGCAAAAACAACAACCACAGCAGGGATAAACATGAAACTACCATCAGACTCCAACGCTGTAAAACACAAAACATTTACATGGATATGTGAGGCTAAGCAGGAAAAATAAGATAGTGGCTCAGCATGGCAGCATGTATGTGCCAACAGTGATTGTGTTTGAATTGTATAAACATGTATACATAAGTACATAATAGACATAAAATAGATCTGTTTTGACTTTCATTTATGCAGCTGTGTCAGATTCTCAGTTTTTACTCTTTTGTAATTGATACCTAATATACATAATGCATCAATGCGTCTATGGTACAGATGCTTGCTTGCTTAAAAAATCTAACTCAGTTGTTAATCAGCATTTATTCAACACAAGACTCATTCAACACTAGCAGGAAAATGAAAGAAACTAAGTATGATTTAGCCAGCAGGGTCAGCCCTTCCGTTAGTCTCTAGGTGTTCACTCAAATGCTGTTTCTGAATTGCTTGCTAGCCCATTTCAAGTTGACAAGGTCTGCTGTCCCATTAGGCTATTGTTGTCTAGAGTTATGCTGATGGTGGAAATTACCGGGTGAGATGCGAGTTAAACGCGAGCCCAGGTGTTGGTGCAGTGTCGGGGCAGTGTAAGTGTAGTGTAAGTGAGTCTGATCAGTGCGGAGAGAGAGTGTGGAGGAAGATGAGACTGTGGATGCCAGCATTTACTGTTGAACCTTGTGGGGGAGTTGTGAGTTTAATTCCTCAACAAAATAAATGTGAGGAACCTTTGTAACCCAATGGGTTAAACACATCATCAGTTATCTCTTTGCTCTAAAACTTCAAACCAGCTTGCTGCAGTATGTGGGCACCCATTGTAGTTTAATAGCACAAAGGGTGGTTACATCACATCCTTTGTAGTGGCAAAGTAAAGGCAACACTTTGTAACAGCTATTACACAAAAGACAAAAACAGAATGGGATATTATCTATAAAATAAACACGAAAATATAGAATGTCGTGCTGAATATTTATCCAGCAAAAAGATTAATTCTTTAATAAAGTCAATTAAGTCTTCTACAGCAATGATACTTAAATCATTTAACCTGAGAAGACCAATCTCCATATTTGACTCAAATCTGAACATATGAGTTTTCTGTAGAGTACAAATGTATTCAAATTAAAATGGAAACCATCAATATTTTATCTTGTTGGTGAGTGTAGAATTTTACAGTTGACGCCATTTAAAATTCTGAAGGTCTTTTATACTCTCCCAGGAAATTATATGTTAAGTGCCATAAATTATACCACACCATTTTGATTCATTGTTACTTTCACCTCAACGCCTTTTCATTTTAAATATAATTAAGCTTTCAAAGCCAAAACGCTGTTCCTTTAGTGTGCCTTTTAACTGTTCTGAGCACTAATGATGGTATGTTTCTTTATTATATGGTATTAATGGTCAAAACTCTTTGACCACTACCCTACTGCACTTTGCTCTTGCGTTTTACTACTTGAAGTGTTTCAGTGATGAAGTAATACTGTGACTAATGCTACAATTTCTTCTATGTATGACTACTACAACTGCAGGATAACAACGTCAGTCAAGCTAAATATCAGTACTAGCGCAATGATCACAACAAAAGTTAGTAGTAGTACCAATACTACTTTAAAAAGCATTAATATGTACTGCTGCATCTCCAGCTACCCACTTTGGACAAAATTAATAATATTTACTATGATATACTGATATTATTGATGTTGTTTCCACTGCTACTGTGGATGTTCTTAGAATTATCATTGTAAGAAAGCTCCTGTTTATGCCAAGGTCCTGTTTATCAGCTAGGAGGTTTACATCTTCAGTCAAGGCATTAATTTCTTTCAGAAATGGAATTGAGAAAGAACATTGCTAAAACCCTCGTACTACTGTATGGAAAGTAAGAAATTGTATTTTGTAAATGAAGGTGAACATTAATGAGGGTATATTACATTTGGATATTCTATTCTATTCATCTTTTGGGAAAAATTAGCACTATGCACAGCAAATTGTAGGTTGAAACATTCAAATTATGTAAAATTACAATAATTAACCATAAGATTTGCAGGGTATGTTTCTAACTGCAGCATGCTGGCTTTAATGGTGGCTGGCTAAATGGCAGCCTAGGGGACCTCTGGCTTATCCACAGCGGCCTACGGGGGGGGGGGACAGCAGTAAGCACTGAGAACAGGAAGCAATGGGAATAAGCAAGCACTCACTTTCACTAATAAATTCTAAAAAATCTGCTTTCTGGGAAAGTGGGTCACTGAGAGCAGGCAAAGAATGCTAAGCAGAGGGCATTTTTTTTTGGTAAATACAAGCTTGAGTGTATGTGTCAGAGCACTGCAGAGATGGAGTGGGTGAGAGAGTGAGCGACTACTTGGGTTTGTCATTGTTAGAATTTACTGTATTTACATATTGAGAGTTGATCATTGTGCTTCGAAGAGAGGAAAAGAAGAGCAAGAGAAAAAGAGAGAAATAGGAAGAAGGAGTGTTATTGCAGTATCTAGAGAGTTTACTATTGATTTCATCAACAGCTCATCATTCTCAAAGCATCTATTGAGCTCTCTCCTATGCACATGCACACAGATACACAGACATATGGAAAACATATCCTGTAGATACATAAAACCCTCACTGACTGGCAAGTACATGGCATAAAGGATTAATGAGACAGAGAGAAACGAGGAGACAAATGCTGTCTTAGGGGTTACTATTGATTTGTGTCTGCTGAGTGTCATCATCTCCAGTCTGACTAATGAGGTCCTACACACACAAACACACACCAAGAATACACACAGCCTTCACTTCCACTCTTACAAGTAAGCTGCTGTTAGTCTGTTACCGTAGAAACATGGACTGAACTTCGCCCAACTACTTTACTGGAACACCATGTTTACCCAACCTTACTTGCTCTCTCTCTCATACATATCTTCCTCTTGCTGTCACTCTCTCTTCCTCTATCTATTGTTGCATTTTTCCTGGTTTTATCTGTGCCTCTTTCTCTCCCCTCTTCTTTTTTCTGCCCCCTCTTCTGCTCTCCCTTTCTCTGCTCTTCTCCATCATGTCATTTTTATCCTTCACTCTCTCCCTCTTGAAAGAAAGTGATTTCAAGAGTTCAAGAGCAAAAAAGATGACATGGGGTATGTAATTTTGTCCTCTTTCCTTGTGGGGGAATCCTTGCAGCAACCACAAACACACATACACAAACACCCTTACTTTTTCTTACATTTGCCTCTGTTTCGTTTCCCATCCCTCCATCATCCGCTGTATAGCAACAGCTGGTATTATACATACAGCCACTGCGGGATGAGCGCACTAAGAGGGCAATTACAGGATTCACTCTCAGGATTCAAATTTCATTTTCCACTTGTCTCTAGATACAGTGTATACAGAGAGGTGGAGCGGAGGAGGCATGCCAGCAGGGCAAACGTTTCTCCACAATTTACTGATTTCCCATTACAATTCTTATTTAATTTCCACATTATCACTAAACCATTTTGTTGGTTTCCTGCCATTTTAGCTGAAGTTACTTAGACACATGTGAGCACTACCTCCCTACAACCTTTACTATTAAACTGTATTTATCACGGGGCATGACTGGAAGTAACAGGAGAAGCAGGAGAAGGACCCAAATGCAGACAGCTGAGGAGGCTCAAGATGGTTTATTTAACTCACGCAGGTACAGGGAAGGCAGGTAAACAGAAGGTAAGTCCAGGTACGGGAAATCACAGGAACACTAGAAATACGACCAACACGGGAACAACGCACAAAGAGCACAGAACACACATCTGAACACAGGAAGCCAAGACAACACAACACATGACAATGAACCGACAGAGAACAAAGGAAAAGGACAGGTATACATAGGGAAAGGCTAACGGAATCAGGGGCATGTGCGCAAAGGGGAGCAGGTGAAGACAATCAAGGACAGAGACACGAGGGCATGAACACACTGAACAACAAGAGACAAGACTTCAAAGTAAAACAGGAAACTAAACACAACTAACAGAACCATGACAGTACTTCCTGATGATTACTACGAATGGCTGCTTTTACATTATGTGATGTAGCAGTTTAATATATTGGGTTCAGTGATTAAGAACAGTTTGACCAGAACTAAGTTTAAGCTGACCTGATGAACATGTACCAGCCAATCAGAACAACAAATGACCACAGAATACTTTATCTACCAACAAGTCCTCCAAACTAAATGACAAAATAGATAATTTGTCATTGTCTTTCAAAACATCTGGAGATCAGTGCCTTCCAAAATGTATATGACCATTAAATAATATAATTTGCATCTATAAGAAAATAGTTATAATTTGTACGGCTGCATGAGACCTTCAACAGCTAAACACACATCGTTTTAGGCATTTGAACAAATGATGAGTTCTACGGTTTCTGGTGAAAATGGTGTCACATCTTTTGTAGCTATGGTATATGAGATTATGAATTTATGATAGAGGTTCATAGTAAAGTGGGCCAGCTGTGGAAATGGATGTCACGGTGGGATTGGATATAAAGCAATCAAAGCGCCAAGTGTTCCTTGTTCTTTTTCTTTGTACTGTGGAATAGTGAAAAATCTGTAAGTTTGCCTCTCCACAAATCAACTGCAAAATCCAAATACAGGAGGTAACGGGATTCACAAGTCGGTTAATGTTAAGAGTTCATTCTCTGTGGTGGTTAGTATGTTGAGAACACTGAAGTTGATCTATCAGGAAATGGTCAAACTAATGGTTATAAACTTAATACAGCATATAAACATATCCTCTTTCAGGCATTTAAGCATAAAAACACACTGTATTTCTATTAATACACACTCCCTCATTAAGATATTGACAGACACAGTGAAGCAAAGGTAAACCATATTAAAAATGGGTCAGTCTAACCGTTTTATAGCCATAACAGGCAAATGCATACACACACATGCAATGTCACTTGACCACATACACATACTGTACATTCACACACACATGCTCATTCATTATAACAAAAATATCATCATTGGATGCATGCAATCTCTTTTTCTTTCTCCCCTTTTGACATGGTTTCACTAAACACACACTATTTCTCTCTCTCTCACACACACACACACACACACACACACACACTTCTCTCTTTATGCTGTTGTGAGAGAAAACGTTGGTTAAGAGAAAGGAGTCTCAATTAGTAGCTGAATAACCAGCAGTTATATAACAATCCTGCTGCTTTAAAGACTGAATCCAGTCAGGCTACCCTACGAGAAAGGATTTTAACAATTAATATATGAAAATAATGTGCTTCTGGGTTATCACACTCACAGGGTTTGTTTAATATCTTGAAATTTCAACATCACAACAATAAAAAAAAAGTATTCATAAAATTTTATCTTAACATTAGAAGAGAAGAGAAGAATAGAGAGCAGATGTCAGTCACCTGAAGAGGTTCTTATCCTGCACATGAATACATTTGTAACAGTACGTGTAAGAGTAAATGTAACATGTTTAAACTGTTTTAATTCCATATACAGTGCATCAGAGAAGCCATTTAAAAGGCCGCAGTTTGTTGTAATGTTTGTTCACTGAATCATGAGGCTCAAACTCATCTTGTATGAGATAGCTGCTTCAAGCAACACCATTTGGATTCACCCAGTCAACTATCAATAGCAAAAGTGCATCACAAATCACTGCAAGGCCGTCTTACATGAATATTCAATGAACACTTCCTGTCAAACTGGGGGCCTCTGAGCAGCAGGAAAAGGGAAAAGACAAACCTTTGATATAAAATGAATTGAGGATTCAGGAAATGAAGTCTCGTTATGAGGAATCAAAAAACAATAGAGAGACATGGGACCAGCACTCCACAACATGGCATTGCTCTGAGCGATAGTTCATCTGTTCCATTGTTTTAGGTATTTTTCCTAGTTAAAACCTTTATTTGTCTAGGGAAAAATCACCTTTCCAGCCTCATGTTCATGCATGAACTGATTAACCTCGCCAGCGGAAAAAATGTAGTATGCCAGCTACAGTTTCATGATGCATGATTGTCTACAAGTCATGTGATGATGTCATTGTCACAGGACATTCTTACTGGTTAAAGGCCATAAAGAAGATGGTGTTAATACCTGTTATAAATCCTGTTCAATCTACTCTTGTCAGGTCATTTGCAGTGACAAAACCAGGTATATCAATTCTTCATTTGGTGTTTTGGTGATAGAGTTAGAAAGCTCTGCCTAACACAGTCCAAAAACCTCCCGTAGGAGTTGGGTCGTGATTACAAAGCCCATACGACATTATTCACTCATTCATTCAGTTTTTTTCCATTCATTCTATCTGTGAAGAGAAATCATTTAACAGAAGCTCCACAAGTACTCAAAAATATTTCCTGACCTTGCCCTTTCTATCACTTAGCTCAAAATGATCGGTCAGCTTGAACACAAAGGCAAAGCTCCACTTCACTAATCATGTTGAATTCAGCTAGTCTTTGTGTGTGTGTGTGTGTGTGTGTGTGTGTTTGTGTGTAGTAACACAACTCATCTCACAGATAGAGGAGGCCCTCTGAACCACACATATCCATAGATGCATGCATGCTCCCCTCGAAGTCTGCCAAACAAAAACACACACACACACACACACACACACACACACACACACACACACACACACACACACACACACACACAGTTGACATTTCCAAGGTTCCAGCAATCCAGCTCCTCTCCCTGCTAGAATGGATCAATGAAACACTTCAGTACCAAACTTGGCAATCCTGACACACAGACTTATGTACACACAGTAATCAAATTATTGCAATTATTGTGGGCAGAGCAGTGATCTAATTAAACTATATTCATATAATAATGTTCTGCTCATAATGCTGTTTTTATAAAACTTTCCATTCTGATGACTAGTGACATAAAGGGCAAGTGTGTGCAAAATTAACAGCTAGAGGCATGTGAAACAGCCCTAAGGCCAAACGTTTGTTTATTGTGTCTCATACATTCATTTTGTGCTTGCCCTACTTTTTTGTGAATTCTTTGAATGCTGGTGGTATCACCCTAAAGAACCTAAAAGAGATTTAATATAAAGGCAACCAGTACAGCCCTTCTTTGTTCAATCTGAATAGCGCTTCCAGAACTAAGATAAATCCAGTGTCTTGCTTTGGTAGTGTTGCTGCTCACCAACATGAGCAACATACGACTACTGTTGATACCCTAAATGGCTTGTGTCAACAACTCTTACTCCTAGAAAAGTGACAGTAACACGGCATGTAAAGTACAACCTAGTAAAAATCTATAATATTTCTTCTCCTTCATACTGCAACATAAATTTGAGAACATTAACACACTTTCGGATTTGCCACAAAGGGCCTATACTGCAAGTTGCATTATGCAGAGAAGATGGAACATGTTCACCAAGGTACAGTATTTTCTAGACTGCATGAGATCATCTCAGTGGTGCTTCAAGATAATTTAGTAACATATTAAATCCTAACACAGCTATGGTCTTCCAACCACTCTAAAACTTTTTAGTCACACATTGAAAAGATGAGAGAGGGAAAGTTTTTTCCCTTTTTTAGACTTCTGTTAAGAGGCAAAATGCACACGTCAACTCTCTCCATTAAAGAGATCCAACAGTAGATGAATCTTATGCACCTTGAGAAACAATATGAACCCTGTGCATTGTGCTATTTCAACAGCATGATGAGACTGAGGACGGTACTTAAAAATCATGTTTAATGCATAAGTGGAAGTGCTAAAGCTAGTTGACTGGTATCTGAGTGGTACACATGGAAAAGTGTCGCCGTGCATAATTTTGTCACCCACAGGACTGTGCCTCCATACTTACTTTAAGATGGGATTCAGCTGAGCACATATGCACTTTTCCGACACCACCCTCCCACCAAATCCACTGGGCTCCACATAATCTCATCTAGCAGGTGACTCATAACTGCCATTAAGCACATCTGCAGAGGCAGTAAGATGCTTGCTCAAGGGACCAGCATGTCATGAGGGAAAGTGGAGGGTGGAGGGTGTCTGTCACTCACCATTTCACCACATTTTTCCAACCAGTTTGGGGATTTAAACTAGCAAACCTCTAAACCTCAGGCTACTGCTACCCCACATTATTTTACTTTCCACTAGTTCAGTTATTTTGAACAATAAATTCATTATAAAGTCCCATCAGGTGACACTTTTTGGACTTGGTCCACTGACAGTGAATTGGAAACTGACTCTGCGGGCTCATAAAATTCTGGTTTGAGATAATACATCTAAATAAGTTGTACAGTTTCTGACTGTAGGGCTTACAGCTGTGACTTCTTCCCATATGCCAGTGAAATCGCTACTGGTGCTGTCATATTGTCCTAAGAGTTGTTTCATTATTTACTGTCTATGGAGCAGCTCTAGGATTTGTATGACATCATTTTCACAGTCTCTGTCTGTGCTGTTTAGCTTAGGGAGAAACTTGTTTAAATGCAGATTAAAATTAATATCGCAGAATAACATCTTTGACTTGCCCTTTAAGAGACTCAATTTTGATATAACTATGATCAAGACTATTAAAATGAAGAAAATCTTACACAGCTGAGGTTGAGCTACCCACTCCTTAAAAAACATTTCTCATTGGACATCTTACACCTCTATAACTATAATCCACCTTACTAACATAACCATTTCATACATTAGTTAAGGAAGAATATGGGCATGTGTCAGGTAAACTAAAGTGAACATACAACAAACACAGCCAGAAAAATGTCTTCAACAGCTCCCAATAATACAAGATACACAACAACAAAAAATTTAAAGACACCAATCCACTGCAGGACTGGTGCTGGGTTGAGGTTAGGACACTAAAGGGCACTTCTGCACTTTGCACTTACTTTAACAACAAAAACACACACTAACAACATTGAACATCTGCTGTAATGACAACGCAGAATGCATTTCGCCATACGTGAGCCATAATCCATCTTACAACCTTCATCCAAAGACTTTTTAAATTGCTTTGTAGGGAGGGGAAAAGGCATTCATAGCTATAGCCATAATATGTTATATGTCACTGATACTGAAAAGGGATACAGTGTCTTACTCAAGGACAGTTCAGCAGGGCACATGGATGATACTCCACCTACAATGCTCTCTCTCACCTAGAAATACAAAATTTAAACCGTTTTTGTAATTCTCAGCTTCTTTTCAGCAATTCCATTTGGGGCAGACACTTCCATTATCCTCTTATATTTGGGTCTATTTCTGAAAATCTTTCTTGGCAACAGAAAAGCGTAATTAGGCCACACTACTGCTTCCCGTGATCTATTTCTTTTCTCTCAGATTTTATATTTGGTGCTCTTGCTCAAACCTGGCAAGATCTGAAAGCCCCAAAAAAGAACAGCAAAGGTTTCCAAATCTGTGAAAGTAATGCTGGCAGGACAGCCAGATTAGAAAGACACAATTATGACATTTCAACACTTCTCAACTTAAGAACAAAAAACATCCCCGTATTCTCAGTGAACCAGACTTTTATCAAATCATGTCATCCTCTGTTTCTTTTTTATTTTTGCGGTCTCTGTTTATTTTGTGTCAACTAATAAAGCAGGTAAGATATAAAAGTATTAAATAACAAAAATAATGTAGCAGCAAACTGTATCTGTTCTCTTGAGTCATGGGTTTAACATAGAAAAGTACACCTTCGTCTGTGATCTCTGTGGCCCAAATTCAGATATGGCAAACCTCTTTACTGTACATCCGTCCTGTACTTTAATCACTGAGATAAATTGGATGTGTCCATTTCTATAAATCAGTTTTCTGGCTAACAAGGTGACCACTGAACTCTGGTTTCAGACACCACAAGTTGAATTGGGAGCCAGATTGACTGTATTGGCATCCACCGATTACTGTGTACATACATGGGTAAAGCAACTCATTGCTGCTGTGATTGATCACAAACAGTCCAGACTGAGAATTGATTGTTTCCAGGCAATGCTTAATTCAAGAAAATGAACCCCGAAGACAGCTGCGTCAAACCAATGAATTATGACAATGAGTAGAAAGCAGTGACGAAACACTTTGCTGGCCTGGATCAAACCTAGTTACCCCAGGGACCTATGCCTTGGGAAGCTCATTACAAGCTCAGAGAAGTCTTTGGCATTATTGATCTCTATAGGGAAATTATGTTTTTACCGCCGACCCTCCAGTATGAGTACAGAAACATACAGAAAAGCAAAACTAAACACATCAGAGTTGAGCTCAAGATACACATCAGTGGGGCCATGGACATCTGAGAACTAGGGAAAGCAGTGCTGTTGCATCTCTGCTTTAAATGGAGGCAGGATACTCTTTTGTGGCTAGGTAGCTGTTCTTTAACAACTGTTAAAAGGATAGCTAGTCCATCCTCAGCTGTTGGTGAGGATGTACTACTTATATAACTCAGGAATAAAGACAAACCATTACAAGACACTAGTGCCAGTGCTGCCAAATCAGCTTCTTAAAAATGAGGATTTGCTTCTTTTTCTTGTCATATATGAAAATAAATGAAATATCTTTCTGTTGTGAGCTGTTGGTTGGACAAAACACGCAGTTAGAATTTGTCATCTTGGGTTCTACAATTTTTTTATTTTATTTGACATTTCATAAACAATCAACGAATCAATCAAGAAAATAATCAGCAGAAAGATCTATAATATCCATTTTAGTTGCATGTCCAGTTGGAGGGCCAGTGTACGCACATAAACATAAGCAATGACCCACCAATATGGAGATTTCTGTCTTATAGCACCTCCATATTTGCAGGTGGAGAATGCACCCAGAGTCAATTCAGGACCTTGGACAGCAACAGAGAGAACAGTGTGGTGTTGTAATGCTACACTAAGTGCAATTATTCATTCCAATGTTTTTATTTACTGTCCTTTTACCACCCATTACAATTATAAAATTCCACTAATACTATTTGTGCAACTTCTAAGCAATACAAAAAACACTTATCCTCATTATGAAACAGTTTTATTGTAAGCTCAGTAAAGAAAAACCCCAAAGGCAATCCAACAGAGTAATCAAGGCAGGCTAAGCAGATGAGCACATATCAAGGTTTCTTCAGGGCAGAGGTTTGACTGTCTTTTTTAAACTAAACTTGATGACTCAGTCTCTTTTTTGAAACAGCAAAGAGAGTGTTACTTTAACTGTCATGATTGTTTAATCTAAATAGAAAGAATGAGCCTACGCTGTGACATCAGTTCCATATCTCCCATCTCTCTCATCCCCCTTTTCACAGACACACACACACACACACACACACACACACACACACACACTGTATCTCTCATCCCTCTTAAAGTCTCTCTCTCTCCTTCCTAGTTTCCTCGCTCTTGTTTCGTCCCTACCTCCCTTGCTGTCTGGTAACCGTAGCAACAGGCAGAGGGCTGGGCTGCCAAAGTGGGAGAGAAAAGCACAGGGAGCGACTGAGATGCGGAGAATGAGGGAAGAAAGATGGAAAAGGCGTTACATAAAAGAAGTAAGACAATTAGGGTAGGGGAGAGAAAAGTAAAAGAGGTGAAAAATACAAATTGTGAAAGTGAGTGGTGTACAGCAGAGAGATGATATTGAAAATAGGGAAGAAGTGTGTGGGGTGGTGAGATAGGTGAAAGTAGGAAGAAGAGGATGGATGAAGAGAAAATGGGGAAGAAGGATACAAAGAAAGAGGCAATTTAATTTAGGAGCAATGAATCATCAGGTGATAAAAAAGAGTGGAGTCACATCACAGTACATACAACTATACATGTATAATACAGACTCTCCTTGCCTCCTACCTTTTCACAGCCTCAGCACCCCACTTGACTATGCATTTGTTCCCAAAATAAAATAATATGTGGGTAGCACACTGAATGTATGTGACTTCTCTAGCTGCAATGTTTGCAAAAAAAAAACCAAATTGACAAAAGAACACGGTCCACGGGTTTAAGAAACATGCTTTTAAAGGTCATTACATTTTATTGTCAAAGTAATTAATTGGAAATAAGTTTCCATTTATGTGACATACAGTATGTTATTACTGTTATACATGCCATATTCAAATGGTAAGATTAGCAGTTGAATGTTTCTGAGAAAGGTACACACATCTCTACCTGCAGATGAAGTTATGCAAATTTTAAATGTTTGGACATTTTCACTCGGCTCTTAGCCCAGGGAGTACATTATTCTCTTTTTTTTTTTTTTTTTTGCAGGATCCCTGTAAAACATTTATTTCATTTGGTAAATGATGAATGACTTGAAGAAATGGCCCAGCTGGAAGCATGGTTGGTCTGGCCAAAGAGGCAGACACCACAGAAACTGGCAAAAAGCCTTGGTAAGACACACACACACACATGAAAGCACATGCACATTTACAAAAATGAGTTTGACAAACAGGCACAGTTCTAATGACAAAAGAGCTGTACCTGAACACCATTAATAATCTGGTTCTGCCAGAAATTTAATTTGAACTGCCTTACACTCGCTTCCTTTCAAATTTCCATTTGATTTTCAGATTTTATTTATTACATTAATACATATTTTACTCCACCCTCATATTACAGGGCTTTTCACTTTAATTCACAGAATTACAGTCTTCCATCTACAAAGTTTCGATTTAAGACAAAATGTTGGCAGGCAGGACCTCTAAACTTGAACAATTTGGCAAATTAAATACAGTTTGAAAAAGCTTCTGAGTTTGCTAAGACATTGGGGGACACTGTTCTATTGTGAACCAATAACTGGTTTTGCTCTTCTTATGCTGTAGTACCAGTGTAGATTTGTTTGTCAGGAGTCCAAGTTTAGCGTTGCACCATCTCATACTCTCACCCTTTTGAAAAGTCCTCCCTTCTTGCGTCCTCAAATTGGTACTTACAAGATTAAGAGTAGAAATAAATACAAGTTGTCAGTGTTTTCTCTCAAAATTGCCGGTGTTCTTGTTCTCAGTCAGAATGCACTTTGTATCTATAACAAGTGTATGGTTCAGGATTAAAGTTTAATAGATTTTGGGCCACCACTTCATGAAAATTTCATGTTAGTGCTTTCAAGCACAATAAAGCAAATGCAATGTGATTTCTACCCACTTTTGGTGTCGTTCGTGGACAGGAAGTCTTCTCTGACATTTATAACTACTGTTTTAAAGTTCGAAGTATGGGAATGGGAATATTTAATGGATTTGTAAAGAGGTGTCGACCCAGATGAAGAATGGGAATGGAAAGATGTGAATGGATCCCTTCTTATTGTTTCAGTTGAAATAAAGTCACAATTACTTGACAATGATTGATAAAAGGCAGAAAAGAAGGAGGGATGGAAGGATGCCATTAAGGCCATACAGTCCAACAAACCTGACATTTTTACCACATCACGTCTTGTGTTACATTTCAGCAAAACAGCTTAAAAAATGTTTTAACGGCAGTACATTTTCATTGAAAGATGGTTAAAATGTAACACAAGATGCTTTCTTATCCCAAGACTACACTCAGTGATGTATTCTAACACTATAATATTCAAAAGAAAGCATCATCAGTGAGAGACAACAAACATAGAAATTGGAGAAATGATACATGCTTGCGGGACCAAGCTTCATTTTGATAATGTTTAATAAAAAATAAATGTGGTCAATATGCATAATGTTTTTTGCTCAATTCCTGATGAACTTGACTCTTTGAAAAATTATTTCAGGACACAGCGTATCATCAATTAAATCTGTTTGGAATCCTAAAAAAACATTCTCTCCATCATCCCTCCCTTTAATTTTAAACTCCTGCCAGCTAATTATGCCTCCCTCCTGTCTATCTATCTGTTTCGTATTTAACCGCAGAAATGTCTTTGTGGGTATAACTCTGTTCACGTGGTTGAGTTTCTCTTCTTGTGTGATCAGCCGTGTCTGTTGGTGTGTCTGCGTCTGTTTGATTCCGTGTCTCAGAGCGTGAATGTCTGTCTGTCTCTTTATGTGTGTGTGTGCGCAGAGATAATGGATGGAAGGTTGCCGCTGATATTGGTAATGTGGCACTTTGCCAATCTCATTAGCTTAGCATGCAGTGGGCAGCCTGCCCGGATAGACACTATATGTGTATGTGTGTGTGTGTGTGTGTGTGTGTGTGTGTGTGTGTGTGTGTGTATTTGCATGTCTATGTCTGTGAGCGTCAGGGCCAGTAAATGCCACCACTCTGGCTGATGGTTCCAATAATGGTATTGGAGAAAGAGAGAAAGTGAGAGTGAAGGAGAGAGAGAGAGAGTGTGTGTGAGAGTGAGAGTTAGTTAAGCTTAATTTATCTTTATTCTTGAATCTCTGATCTCTTTTGCAAGAGAGACCTGACATCAAATTACATATAAACAAGATCACAGAAAGAAATTCATTCAGTCAAAACAACTGTCACACTAATTAAAACAAATACTATGAGAAATATGAGCTAGTAAAGCTTTAAAGTCTCTCAGCGGAATGTGTGTCTCTAACTTCAAGCTGTGGCGCAGTTCATTCCAGTAGTACGGTGCATAGTAAAGGAAACCAGTCCTCCCCAGTTCAGAGTTGGTATGAGGAACTTTTAAAGCCAACCTCTCCTGTCCATTTCGTATTTTAGGAGTTTAGAACAAGCTATAAATTAGTCAGGGAGATTTAGAGGTCTTCGACAGCAGACTGTAATCTGTAGAGGGGCCGATGTCATACAAGACGGTATCATCATAAAAATGGGAATTACAGTGCTGAGTTGGTAAATAAATATTATTTATGTACAGAGTAAATAGTAGTAGATCTAATATTGACCCTTGTGGGACACCTTAATCAACCATTTGATATGAAACCATCTGCAATGACAGTTTTAACTCTACCAGAGAGATATGATTTGAACCAGCTGAAAGCCATATCGTCAAAACCCACAGAAAGCAGCTTATTTAACAAAAGGTTGTGATCAACAGTATCAAAAGCCTTAGACAGATCTACAAAGAGTGCAGCACAGTGTTGCTTTTTTATCAAGTCAGTTAACAATGTCAGCAGTTGCAGCAGTTATTGTGCTATAACAAGGTCTAAAGGCTGACTTCTGTGGCTGAAGAAGATTATTATCCTCCAGGAAGCCACCCAGTTGTGAGTTGACTAGTGATTCTAGGATTCTGGACTGACAGGACAGCTTGGATATAGGTCGATAGTTGTTAAGGTCACAAGTGTTGCCACCTTTATGCAATGGAAGCGCCTGAGCAGTCTTCAGTATTGAGGGAATTTTGCCTGAAGTAAAAGCTGAATTAAAAATGTGTACAAGTGATGCAGTAATAACAGGAGCACTGAAACGTAAGATCCGTAGGTCAAAATTGTCCGTACCATGCATTATATACCTCTGAATATGTGACAGGGCTGAGTGAAAACCCTGAGAGAGGGAGGGAGGGAGCGACAGTGACACTGTGGAAAGAGGAAGGTTTTTTTTTTTAACTGAAAGCTGCAACATATGACACATATGGATGGGTTAATGCTGCTGTTAAAGTTGTGTGTGTGTGTGTGTGTGTGCTGATGTACAGACCAAACAGAAAGTCTTGGTCTGTTGGTAATTACATGCTGTAATACTTGTGGTTGACTTGACTGATAAACAAAAACGCCTGACATCTGAACCCATGTGTATGTGTGTATTTGTGTGTGTGTGTGTGTGTCTGTGTGTCAGTGGGTGGTTGTGAGCGCATAAGACAAAGAACAAGAGAGAGGAAGAGGATAAAAAGCGACTGACTGTGTAATTGGTGGTTTGACATTAGCTGTCTGCATGACTACTATATTCACAGAGGTGATACAGAGAGGGAGGAGAGGAGGGGAGGGGGTGAGATATGTGTGTGTGGGTGTGAGAGGGATTGGATAAAAGGTGGAGGGAATAAGAGAAAGGATAAAAATTATGAATTCTTCTTAAAATAGTGCCAGTGACTCACTGTCAACAGAAAGCTAACCATTCTGCCATTTAAAAATGCATCAAAATTATTTTGCCTGGTTATATCTGAAAACAGGAATGTCATGTCATGAATCCGTTTTAAACTACATGTGACTGGCTAATTTTGCCATTTATCCACGTCACACAAAAGTTTAGGTGGTTTTTATTCTCCTCTCTTTTTTGCCCTTTTGTTTCTGGTGCTACATTTTTTTGCTACATTATAAAACCTAGGGGAATAAAATGGTATGAACCAATTTTAGTCATGTTGGGGGGAAAAAAAGTATAATTTTCAGAGTCAGTATGGTTGATGTTCACAAAGCCCATGGCATTTTAATTAACCTAAAAATGGCAAAGAATATGAGCTGGGACATCAAAAGAGAGTAAAGGTTAGTAAATCTGCCTGCTGAGCACAGGGAGTATTTCAGTGAATAGGTCCAGGATCACTGCCTTTCATGAAAAGTTAACCTCTCCCTCTGTTTCATTCCTCCATTAATTTATCCATCTATCCATCCAGCTTGCTCCCTCTATGTGCACATCCATCATATCCCCCTTCATTTCAGTATTTAATCCATCCATTCATTCATCCATCCATCCATCCAGACAGACAGACAGACAGACAGACAGACAGACAGACAGACAGATGCACTCATTTAAATCATTTGAAGTCAAGTGGGGAATTTGGACAGAGGCCGAGTGTAGCATGATGACCGTAATGGCATACAGGAGGGATGATGGGATAATTGATTATTTAACTTAATTAAGTCAGAAGCTACACCTGTGTCGAAACACCTGCTTTGAGTGCATCCAGCATTCTGCTGCAGATATGCTGCCTGCTCAGGTAGAAAAGCCTCTGAAAGAGCATTTCAGGGAATCAAACTAATACGATTTGGCTTAGTGGAGTAAAATTCAATATTTCTCATTTAAAATGTGTTAATTCATGTAATATGATTACTTATCTACTTTCAATATACAGTAAACTGAGAAAATAACATATGGCCAATAAATAATCTGTATCTAAACAAAGTATATGATTCTGGTGTATTTAATTTTACTCTAAAACTATTATATCTTAGTAGACAAAGTTGTTTTGAGGACTAGAAAAGGAGAACAAACATGAAAAATTGACAGATTTACAAACCATATCCACAAATGACTAGCCTTTGGCTGGTAACAATTTCTAGCTGTTTATTTGACGCCTAAATGCCCCTCTGAAACCACTACAGTCGAAAGAATTAAAAGCAGCATTTAGACACACTAAAACTCCCCATTAAAACAAATACTAATGAAATCCTTTCAAATAACATTCAGAGTATGTGTCACTAAACGCCTCCATCGAAAGTACTTCTAATGAAATTCTCTGAAATCTAGATCATTAAACACTAAAACTTTTCATTGGCGTCAATATTAATTAAATAACCCCAAAATAGCATTTAGATAATGAGATACCTAAAATGCTCATTTAAACAAATACTAATGAACTACACTGCATCAATGTTTGCACCTCATGATATTGAACATGCTGTAATTGTAATTTTGTAACTCAATAAAGCAATTGAAGTAAACAGTTTGTGAAAAAAAATACCTGAGGCCAATATAATTACGGTTAAAATGATTGCACAATACTGATGGGAGTTGGTTATACGTGATTGGGTTTATTCTTATGATTGCTACAGTGCAGGCAGCAAGTTGAATAGACAAGCTAACACACACACATGCATGAGCTCATAAAAAGTGTCAGCGGACTTTCAGAGCAATCAGCCAGGGGAATTAAACCAAACCAGGATAACTGAGTGTCTATATGTAGTAAGATCTAGGTGTCTAAATGCCTTTTAAGTTAACATGGGAGTTGCTGGTAGTGTTACTGGACAACTGGCTAATATAAGTCCAATATTCAATCTCTTTTAGCTTTGATTTTGGCATACTAAATGCTCCAGCTAGTCGCTAACTGTGTCTGTCTGTATGTAAATATCGATAAATATTGATTATAGTCACTTTAAGTAACCAGGTTACTCAGAGAAACCAATTCATGCATGTAATCGTGGGAACACGTTTACATGCACTGTAGCAACCTGGTTACATTTAATCCGCGTATACATGTAGCATGTCAGTAATCAGATCAGTAATCAGTCTTCTCTTTATGCCATGATCAGTCTTTTCATCCACCCGCTTACTCTCCCACTGACTGAATTCTTAGTTATGCACATGCATATTTGTAAAAAGCTGATTAAAAGCCCAATAATGTGTGGCAGATAAATTGTTCTCCAGGAGAAATCTACCTGGGGAAATCAGGTTTCCCTTTACATGACAGTTAAGAAATCAATTTACTGGAGAAAGCCGACGGTAATCCGGTTGCTTAAGTGCATGTAAACACACTTAATGAAGCTTTCCTTTAAATTATCATAAATGAATGGAGGTTGGTGTAATTCAGGCTAACTTGACAGTATATTTAAAATATGTTTGTTTCACTTGAGTTCTTGTAATTACAAATGTCACTGGAATTATATAAAACAGTGCAACCATACACTACACACACACACACACACACACAATCTGGCAGAATTATGAGTTTGTGCCGATGGCCGTCTTTTTGAATACAGACTAATATAATTATCATATAGGAAATTAGGATTCACATGACCAGCTTTAATAAGACTCCTGATTCAAACACTCACCCTGCACAGGATAATTTAACTTTTGCTAAATTATGCAGTTTATCACACATACACCATCTATGCTGTTGCTGATTTACACACACAGAAGGATCGTCTTTCCCCTCTTCTATGCTCTGCAGGCATCATACAGTCATGGCTAGCCTGCAGCCTACGCACGCACAAACACATGAACCCACACACAAAAATGCTCTTTCATGCTCGCAAACACAGACACACATGCACATTGCCTGCGGCGGCACTGGGTGCTAGAAATGAAAACGGCTTCAATTGACCGGAAAGAAAATTTCGACAACTCTGGAGGGCTGATAGAGGGAGAAGACGAGAGAGAAGGCGAAGGAGGGAGAGCATGCAAGTCCACTGAAAAGATCATTTAAAAGGATACAAACACACATGCACACATAGGCAGGCATGCCGAGACACTTAACACCCAGGCACAAATACCGCTGCTTTGCTTTGAACATTGTGCCCATTACAGATAGCTACTGAGATAGCAAAGGGCGCTGCTGCTATGATGAGAGTAGCAGAGGGAGAGCAGGAGACGGACTTAAAGAGTGACAGTAAGAGATAAAGACTCTACTTCTACTTGTATCTTAAAAGTCAGTATGTTTTCCGAGGGCAAAATCAAAATCGCAGCTGCCAACATTTCCTTGGCACCCAGGTATCTTCTTTCTTCTTCTAACCTCAATTTCACAGTTTCTTTTAAAGTGTTACTTATCCCAGGAAGGGTTTTGCTCAACATGCGTGCCCTTACACTGCAAATCCCTGCTTCATTTTAATATAGCTAAACATATTCAGACCTGGGGGCTGCCCGGTACAACCACAGTTTTCTTTGCTTGTAATTGGTGCGCCTTGCAAACTTTCACCAGAGCATTTGATGGTTAAGCGCTCTGCTTACGGGCAAATTGAAGCTAGCTGTTTAGGGAGGGGAGCATGTCTCAGTGACGCCTACCACGTCCTCATTTTCTCAACTTTCTTGAGAATTCACTCTCAATGCTTGTTCCACCACTCCCACCCACACACCCTCTGATGTCAAAGCAAGGTTTACATGTATTGCATCATCAGACATGAGGATTGCATGTTGCAGCTATCACGACTCAGCTGGAGCTGGTGTTTTGCCTTTTAAGTTACAATTTTATTTGATCCAAGCATGTAAAATAACTTGTGACAGATATAAAATCTCCTTAATGTTGACATTCAAAGTCAAGTGACCCATGGCTCTTGAGGGTCTGTGACCGCAAGATTACTGACCCTTAATCGTGCAACAACATCTGTACGACATGTCGTTCAGTCTGCTGATACAGACGCTTCCCTTCTCTTTAATCCAACAACCTTGTTGAAACAGACACAGAGACAGATGCATACATCCCGCTTGAGGGCGTTCTTCTCTCTCCACATTACTTTATCAGGCTGTAAAACTAGCATTAAGACCCATATGAGAGGGAGGTGATCACAGGAAGAACTCTATGCCTTTGTCTGATTGTGAGAATGCAGATTGTAGATTATTTCAATGTGTGTGTAGGTGATGCTTTTATAGATCATGTAGACTGAAAGACTTACTGTATGTTCTCTTTGAAACACTGATCAACAATCTGATATAATCTGCCTCAAAGGCATCTAAGTGTGTTCGTGTGTGGGAGTATGTACTGTATATGTGCATCTGTGTGCATCTGTGTGAGGGCCATGTCAAATCTGTTTTCAGTAGAAAAAACACCAACAGGGGATGAAAAGAGCGAGCATGGGAAAAGATGATCTTCCTATGGTGTTACACACACACACACACAGTGGTGTGTACGTTCAGCATTTGATATAAATAGTCACACACATAACACATATGCTAAACACACAGGATGCACGTACCCATCTTTGATTCTGTCATACAAGACACAGAGACATGCAGGAAACATTGTACACATGCAGCCATTTGCTGATACAGGACAACACACACACACACACACACATACACACGCCTCCACCCTCCAGCGCTATCCCTTGTAACAAGTCAAAACAATGTGGCAGAGCTGACAGCCCGCATTAGACTACTAGGCCTTAAAAAGACCAAGTGCGTGTGCGTGTTTCCACAAGTGTGTATGTATTTAATGTGAGTCACTCTCAGAGATAAATGTCAGGGGTTAGTGTAAAGTCAATGTCTTAAGAGTTGCCCAAAGCTTACAGCTCTTCTTAGCAATGTTTTAGATCCTAAGCCACAATGTGTTAATTCAAATTCAAATTTTGGATGCTGAGTAAAAGGTTGGACCTGGTGTTGGGGCTGGTGTGAGAATGTATTATGCACATTTACTGAATAAATGGCCAATTAATCTTTTAGGTTGGGAGGGGAGGGGGGGGGGGGGNGGGGACTTGCTGGAAGGATATTTTCAGTCCAGAATAATTAAATGCCTCCCCTCTTGACTGTTTAGCTTTGTTTGTGTTAGGTGGTTTGCATCCCTGAATGATTTAAGCCAAAAGCCTCTTAGGAAGACTCAAAATATCTGCCCTATTATAATGGCTGTAGTGATAACCTTAAGTTGAACCTTGAGGTCAGCAATCCTGTTAAAAGGTTTCATGTCTTTGTGGAGTATGAAGCTGCTTTAATGAATTAGTAAGTGGCTTACTTACAACAAGGTCTTCTCTAAAGCCATAAATGACACCGAAATCATATGCACTTGCCATTTTCCAAATATCAGGCTGCCATTTCAGTTAAAATTCTTCCTCTATGTGAACTTAGACTGCACTCAGGGGTGAATTCGTTTAATATTTAACATTATCATTTCAATGAACAGAACCAGGAACATGTTTCAACTGGAACCTGTAAACAAAGTCTGTCTGATTGTCTTTCCCTGAACAAAGTAAAAGCAAATGTTAATGTTAATGCTCACTGTTGGCCTTACTCAACATTAGAAAACACCATGGATTCATGAAGCACTGGTGTGACCAGTCTTCGCCTTAACGTAATGGCTTAGTATCTAAAGTAAGTACGGCCATTTTGGATCATTCTACATCCAGCTCTGCTCATCTCTCATCATCATTATTATCACCAGCAGCAGCGCCAGGAACAGCATTTCAGTGATGATATACAATAATTTTAGTAAACAGAAATATACTGCATACCAAGACACAAATTATAATCTATTTACATCTCTTCTGTTGTGTGTTTAAACCAAACATGAACGTGCTATGAAAAGTGAGGGGCAATACAGCTTTGAGATGCAGTAAGTAGGATGATAAAATCTGTTTGTTTACACTCGGGTATACTCAATCAATTAGTGACAGTAGAGGACCCAAAAAATCACAAAGACTTGTGCATTGAGTTGGTGTGTCCATCAACATTACATGTCTTGTCAAGTTTGGTGGAATATGCCACTATACCTGCACTTTCTTGTTCATTGCAAGGGACTGTACATAAATGATTAGTACGGGAGGGCAGGTAAGAAAAGGGGGACTGTACTTTTTCTTTTCGCTGAAGGGAAAGCAGGGGAGGGACTTTTAACCTTTCCTCATCTTGGATTTATGTTTTATTCCAGCCTTCCTTTGAGAAGGTGAGATTTATTGTTTGCCATGTTAGCCATAAATATACTGTTTTGAGATATCGGGGGGAGAGTATTGCACTTTTTCTAAGTTGTAGATGTTTAGTGTAGTTGTAGTAGTAAATGTTGATAATACTGGCGAGGGTCAAGATTCAGCACCCGTTCACACCCCAATCATTTCTGTACTTTTCCATTTTTTGCCATTAATATATTGTTTTGAGAAATTGGGGGTAGGGTGTTGCAGTTTTTTTTTCTTAGTGTAAATTTTTATAATAATGGGGAGGGTCATGCTTTTCACTCCTAAAACATCTCCCTGAAAAGACCCTGAATAAATTCATAGTTATCTTTGCTGTCATCAACTACAGTATCAGGTGTCTATGGACCTTTGGTTAGCAACACAAACAGGAAAGAACACTTCCATTCTTTGATGATACAGGGGGAGTGAGACAGACGGATGAGTAAGTGATCAAACAGCAACCAGCTTTGATGAAAGTTGAACCCTGTTAAATCTAAAATAACCTAAAAGAAAAAGAAGAAAGACCCCCCCCACACACACACACCCACACCCACACACACACCCACACCCACACCTGTATATATACACATTCTGCTACATCCACCTTAATGCATGAACATGCTTGAACACACTTTGTTCCTGCTACACCATCATGGGAAACACAGGGAAACACATGGGAGTAAAGTAAAAGAAAGAAAACACAACTCTTCAGTTCCTTTTATCCCTGTCTAATATGCTGTGTTTTACCTCATCTTGTAGGCCCCACATAAGTCACTGACCTTTCTGTTTGTGCTTGTATTATAGGTCATCTTGTTCTGTGGCTCTTCCCTGCACTACATCTATTTTTATTTTAACTTTTAAACAAATCTAATCTAATCCAGGCAAGAAAAGGAAATAAATGCCAAATGGCAGGGGACGCTTAAACCATTAGTCAATTTGAATTACAACGTGACATTTAGCCTCCAGTATAACAAAAACAGGCAGTCAACCATCCTAAAAATTCTTAGTATTGTTAGCCGTGTTCATCATTTAAACCAATGGATACATCTAAAACTTGTCTGATCTTCCCAAAAAGACCATTAGACAACTGACACCTTTCAGAATGCTGTTGATACCAACTCTGGGAGCTAAGAGAAGTGAGAATGTTACGGATTTTCTTCACACGAGCATCCAGTTAGGTATTAAATGGATTTCTGAAATAAATTGCTTCACAGTCTATGGCCAAAATACATTTCTGATTTACTTGAAGAATATATACCTTAGTAGGTTACTTAGGGGTTTATGAACAAGTCTGCTACTGTAATAGCGCATAATTTTAACATCACAGTAAAGCTGCATTTAACTACTAAATGGAATCACCTTTCTGATGATATTAGATGCATCCTGAAAATTGTGGGTTTCAAATCTAAATCAAAAACTCTCCTGTGTTTCTGTATTTAATTCATTTTATTTTCCTCCTCATTATGATTTTCACTGCATTTCTTTGCTTTATTATTGGCTTGCCTTGTGCTCTGTATTTGAAAGCTAAACAAATACATCTGCCTTGAATTATCTTGCAACAAACTTTGGAAATCATTTTGGTTGAATAAAGTTTCCAACTTTGCCCCATTTTTAAAACATTTCGGGTTAGCTCTTAGGTTAGTATACATTCAATTTACTGAGGAGAAAATAATCAATAAAGTATTTAAGTGTTTCTTTTTGACTTATAGGAGCTTTAAATTATATCTGTTTATGTGCTATTAGCACTCTATTTATCCATTAGATGAGTCACCAATTAATGACAAATGAAATAAAAGGTGAAATCAATTAAAAATGTAAACCCTATTCTGTAATTGCAGCATGACGAAATGACTGACATAATGTGATATAAGAGGTGACTGTACAGCAAAGATGAATTATTTTCCTTGTATTCACTCTCTTACAATAATGCTTGTAAATCAAATAATTTTCAATCTAGGACTCAAACTCTTGAGGAACACATGAATATATATACCTGCACTAAATTACAAATTACATTTGCAACACTTATAGTCAAGATTAGTTGAGGCGTGCTATCTGTATTACATTTCAAGATTATCCCAAGAGATCTACTGACATTTCCCAGTCTAGTCGGTTAGTCGGTTACTCAACCTCAGTGAAATGTAGTCAAAATTTCCATCTCTTGTCTGCACTCAGAGAATCCCTTGAGACCTTGTGACATTTTCTCAGCTAATTTAGCATTTTAAAACTGTCAGCATTATGGAAAATACTGTGCGTTGTTTTAAATCGGTATGACTGCCAACTGTCTCTCATATAGGCTCCATCTCTTCTTCCTGTAATCCCTTCTTCTTTCTGTCATTCTTTCTCTTTCTCTATCTCTCACCTCTTCCAATTTCTCTCTGCTATCCAGCTCTCCTTATTTCTGTCCCCTCCTTCCTCCAACTCTTCACCCTCCTCCTCCTCCTCCTCCTTTCTTTCCATGAATAGTAATGTTGTCTTCTGCGGTTTTTAAGTTGTATTAAAAGCTTAATTAGGAAGTAAGGGAGGACGATAGGAGAGGAATGTTGGCCCCTATAGCTTTGGCAAGGGTATTAAAAGCTCAATGTTCAGCCACATGCTGATCACAATGAGATACGCCTTAAAAGGCTATACACACTTTTTACACACACACCAACTTGCACACCAACACGTAGACACATTTGTGTGTGCACACATGCACGCACAGAATATATCGATCAAGGACATTGTTATCTGATGGCCTAAGCGACCAGTGCTCCCTAAAGTCATCAAGAAAGACGGGGCAGAGAAAGATGGAAACGAATGAACAGAAGAGAACACAGAGGGGATAAAAGAAAGGGCTCATGTAAGTACTGAGAGAGGACCTACATAGAGTAAGAGACCAAAATGGAGGCATGTGGAGAAAAAGCAGGTGGGGTTACATGTCTGATTGTAAGCTGGGAAAAAGAGGAACGAGTGAGGCAGGGGAAAAGGGGGGAGAGATGAAGGAAGGTATAGGAAAGCATGAAAGAAAGACCATTATTCCAGGCAGGTTGACATCTCAAGGGTTTGTCTGGTGTCAATCAGGGCTTTACTCCGTGATTGATTGTGAAGGACTTAAAAATTCCAAATCGCTTTGAGATTGACTACTAAGACGTGGCGGGAATTCTTCCTGTAAGAACCTTTGAAGGGTATGGAAATGTTTTCAGTGAGAGTTACACATGTCCACCCCTGGGAAATACCAAGTACAAAAGATTGTCTTCTTCTGTTGGCCAGTGAGGAGCTAGCTTGGGGAAGTTACTTTCACCACAGAGGTAGTTAAAAAGGAGGTGAAAGAATTCACTTTGTTCTAGCCAGTCTGGCAGTGAAACTGACAGTTTTCTGGTCATGAGGCTACTTGTCCAACCTCTAGTCAACAGCCACTGCTGGGGTTTGTTGTCCTTTGAAAGACATGGCCTCTTCAGATGCCCATACATGGCATGGTTATTGCTGGCTTCTGTGACAGGGGTGTAGTGCTATTGTAGAAACTGTACATCTTAATTGACTGCTTACAGGATAAGCTACGGCCAAATGCAATAACTCATGTATCTAAACAGAAACATTTTGTACATCATATCGGCCTAAAAGTTGAGCCAGACTCCTAATGATATGAGAGCTTGTAGTCTGTGACATGCAAATCTATTTATGTGTGAAGACAAAGCAATAGCTTTAGCGATGCGTCAACTGATATTTTGGCCACTTGGGGGCAGCAGCAACAAGCTGTAAACACAACACTGACATTAACTTTTGGAGTTGATATGGTGAACGTTTTAGCAGCAGTTTATTTACACAACCAGTAGATACGGAGCAAAATTATTTGGACTTCTGGCCACCTGGTAAATGTAAATTTGATAATTACTCCCCTTTTTATCTGTGCTTTGGTCTCCACCAACTCCTGAGGGAAATATCTGGCTCTTCAGCTGCTAAATGCTCCACTATATTCACCAGCTAGTTACTAACTGTGTTTATCTGATGTTTGGTGCTAGGAGAGGAACATACAGTGGGTTTTAGGAACTATTTCACTGAAAACAGCTGCTGCTGAAAGAGATGCTGAGGAGAGCTGTGAGAGTGAACCAAACTTTAGCAATGAACTGAAAGACACTTAAACGCTGCATAGAGCTGAGGGAAACTGCACATATGGGTGGTAACTCTTTGTGGGTTCACCACTATGAGTGACTCCTTTCATAATGTGACCAGGTGGTCCATTGTTTTTACAAAAATACTGATTATAGCTGCTTTCAAGATTGCCTGAAGGTTGCTGAAAAAATATTAGACACCTTTTTTTTGTGGAGGCTCTGGTTTGCTCAATTGGTGTGTAGCTGGAGCGGTAAATTGCTAATTTTTCTGATAAATTTCCTCGATGTGTGCTTTTCTAAATTCTCACTATAAGTTGTTGTGTTTCTGAAAAGACGAGTAGGAATTTAACAGAAGTCACCAAATAAAGTCTGGCAAAATCTGGCTTAGTTTGTCTACGCTGCAAGCTACCTCAGCATGTAAACTTGGCTAGTAAACACATGAAAGTTGCCAGTGAATTTTGGCAATTGCTCTGGTTGACATGCTTTTTGGAGAATGTGCTGCCTGGTCCAGGTAATTTTGTCACCGGCATCATCCGCAGATTTTCCGTTCAAGAATTGATATGGTGCTTAGATATGGTTTCCTCCAAATTAAGATTTGATTAGGCTGAATTTTTTTATTTAAAAACCATTACTGTGGTACAATAAACTAAACAGTGTATTGTAGACCCTCTTGCTGCAATGAGAGCATGTTTTTATTAAGCAGTCACTTTAAATATGTTACATGGAGCATTTCTCTTATCATCCACCTGTCCCTCCTTCTCTCTCTCTCCTCTTTTTCTATCTCTCAATTCAATATTAATTCGATTTAATCTCCTACTTAATTCAAGAACTCTCTCTGGAGTCTCCTTTTCTTTGATCGTCTCCTCGCTTTCCCCTCCCTCTCTTCTTCCCTGCCCCCGCCCCTTCGATCCATCCTTTTCAGGTTTTCATCTTCCTTTCAATCTCTCTTTCTCTGTCTCGCATTTCAAAGAGAGAGAGAGAGAGAGAGAGAGAGAGAGAGAGAGAGAGAGAGAAGAGGAAGCAGGGAAAAGAAGGGTGTAAGGGGGAGAAAGTAAAGAGGTGCTGCGAGAAATTGAAAAGCTTTATGAACTGAGTAACAGAGGGAGAGGAAGATGAGTGAACAAAAGAAGACGACAGAAATGGACAGAAAGGAGAACGAGAAGGCGAGGTTGAAAAAGTATATTTAGGTACAAACAGATGAGATGGAGAGTAAGAGAAGATGGAGATGATGGGAGGAGGGAGAAGGGACTGAGAGCATTGAGAGGCACAGAGGGGAGGGAGAAACAAAAAGTTGATAAGATCGCAGCTTCCCAGATTGCTGATATTTCTCCTGGTTACATCATTCACAAGGTCCCTCTGTCAGCATACTGGTGAATGTGCATTAGCCCCTTTCCTTAGGAAAACCAATAGATCTCAGTGGAGCCTAATTTCAAACCACAATGCAAAGATGTGTTTACAAATATTTTGTGAGCTATTTTATGTTGCAATCACTCACCAAAGTTTATTTCAAAATATTTACCTTCTTGTCATGAAACAGGAAATTTGTTAGAAGCAGTCATGTTTTGTGTACAGTGCATCAAATAACAATGTAACCTCCTGTGCTGTGTGTCAAAATAAGCCTCAATGATGAATAATTGCCGGTGTGCAAAGATATTGTTTTACAGGCAGAATGTGAAAGAAGGGGAAAGTGAAGGGAAACACAATACGTGGAAAAATATGTGGATCTGTCCATATGAGAGCTAGACCGATATCTGCCGATATTAGCAGATATATTGGTATTGGTGTATATGTCTGCCGATAAGTAAAAAGAAATTCTAGTACAGAAATGCCAAAGATTTGTTTCAGGTCATTTAGAACAATGTTTACAGGCAAGTTATTTTTAACTGCAAAATGTCCTGCTCAGTGCACATTGTGGTCACAGTTCTTAAAAAAAACGAATTTGAGGGATCCTTATCACAAATGTTTGTGTATGTCAAAACATTACTATTGGCCGATATATAAACCCTTAAATATTGGCCTCAGAAATGCTATATTTGTTGTGCTATAGCTTATATGTGTACTGTTCATCAGGGGCAGTTTTGTATTTTACACACACACACACACACACACACACACACATATATATATATATATAAATGCTACAACATACTGTAAAATCGTATTTAAGTGTGCTTCCAACTTTGTGGGAACAGTTTCAGAAAGGCCTGTTACAACTTGATGAGGCTCTCTTGCACAAAGTGAAGTCCTAATTAAAATTATTTTCTCAGTTTGGTGTGGAAGAACTCGACAAAGCCCTGACCTCAGCCTCATCCCACACCTTTGGGATGAACTGGAACGCCAACTGCCAGCAAGGCTTTATCTCTCAACATCAGTGCCCGACCTCAATGCTCTTTTGGCTGAATGGGAGCAAATCCCAAAATCTTTTTAAAAGCCGTCCCAGAAAACTCTAGTATGTTATAGAAGCATACTAAAGTTATAGGAAAATACTCAGAGAGTTAGATGAGAAGATTGACACCACTCTCATAATAAACACATAGCTGGAACCAGCAGCCAGTTAGCTTAGCACAAAGACTGGAAACAGGGGAAAACGGCAAGCTTGGCTCTGTTCAAAGGTAACAAAATCCACCTGCCAGCACCTCTAAAGCTCAGTATTTAAAAAGTTATACCTAGTTAGTTTAATCCGTACAAAAACAGAAGCACTTGTAAACTGACTTTGACACCTTTGGACAGAGCCAGACTAGCTGTTTCCTTCTGTTTCCAGACTTTATGCCAACCTAAGCTAACCCACTGGCTGTAGCTTCATATTAACAGTATACGAGAGTGGTATCAATCTTCTCATCTAACTCTCTGCAAGAAAGCAACTAAGCATATTTCCCAAAATGTCAACACTATTCCTTTTAAGCCCATGGTTTTGTTATGACATGTTTAACAATCACTATGGGTGTGATATTCAGGTCCCCACATACTTTTGTTGTAGTGCAGGTCTTTGGGATTACAGCTCTCCTCTGGCTGTCCTTTGCTTTCTTTCCCTCCCTCCATAAATACTCATCTCTTTTACTTACATTCTGTTGGCTTTTACTATCAGTTCTAGCTTATTCTCTTAAGTAAGTGTCAGCCATATGCTCAGTGAATCTCAGTAGCTATCTCTAAAGGCTAATTACAAGCCAACCACAATCACTGGATCCATAATCCACTGCTGAGGCCAAATGACACCCCTGATGATTGGACAATGACCCATATATTTAATTAACACTCTCACTGATTGGCTGCTTTTTTTTTTTCGTCCCACGAGTCGAAGGTAAACTATGTGGAATTTCCCCTTTACATATCATACTGAATAAATGAATTATGATATCAGCATGCCATAGACTTTTCAATCAACAGATTCCATTACTTCTTTAAGTCTTTGCTGCGTTTGATGTGTTTTCTGGAGGGGATTTCTTAAGATATGGTGGGAAATTGAGCACAAGAACCTCCCACACTGGGCCAAATAAAACTGGGAAGCAGATCATTTGATTAATATAATTTGAGTTCTTTCAATTACTTTTACACCACTAGGGTGCTGGTTGCCAGTGAGCGATTCTGGAGCAGTAGCAATGACAACTGGAAGGGAGGGGGGTACACTTCCTTCACAATTAAGATCACAACCATATATAGACTCAGAAATAATCATGGACACACTTTCTGGACAGACAGTATTACAGTTTTCTGAATAAGGATTTTAGTGTTATTGCCTTGATTGCAGTTTATTTTATTTCCCCCTCTAGTTTTACTGTAACTAGGGCATCCTCCCTCACACTCTCCCTGTTTTTTTCCTTCTCTCTCTCTCTCTCTCTCTCTCTCTCACTCGCACACATACATTAGCCTCAAGCTCAAAACAAAATACACCTGGTGAGAGAGACACGCGCATGTGGTGAAAAGAGACAAAAAGGAGAAAGGGATAAAAAAGAAACAAGGGGTTGAGGGATGCCTGGGAATTGAGGACAGAGAGAGGAGAAAAAAACAGAAGGTCTCACAAACACACACATACTACAAACATGCTTCATAAAGCCACACACACACGCACGCACGCATGCACGCACACGCTTTGTGCTGTTCACGCACATTAGCCTGAAGCTCAACACAGCTACACCTGGCAAGAGACGCAGAGAGAGCAATAGATGTGAGCTTGCCTGTGAATTGAGGTCATGCAGAGAGAGACAGAGGTAAAGACAATAGGAGGTAGGACGAGTTAAGAAGCACTGATGGTGTGAGCTGGGTAAGAAACAACTTCCCAGCATGGGGAGAAGAGGGAAGTAAAGGAGAAGATAAATGCAGTTAAGGTTGCTCAAAGAAATAAGTTAGATTTCTAAAAATGTAAGCTGGGTTAGAGAAAGATTATTGCTATGTAGTCATTTTAGTTGAATAAATGCTTCATAAAGGCAAAGTAAATGATGGTCTTGATAATATAGTGTAATGATAATGAGAAATCATTCAGAAACATGTGGTAAAAAAGTATATAAACAACTAGAGATAACAAATTAAAAAAAAACTCCTCTTGCACACCCATTCTTCGAGAATAGGAGATCAAAGTTATGCGCAAGAATGTCGGAGGTATGAGAGTGTCAAAAATTTACAAACCTATGCTAGAATGCAGTATGAAGGGGTGTCAGTGAACTGCAAAACACTAGGAGAAGAAAACAAAAAAAAATCATTTGCATATGGGGAACAAAAACAGAAATCATGCAGCTAAAAACAACTTAAAATGCAGACTTGGATAAGGCAACCTCTTCAGCATTGGCAACTTTAATTCATTGCATACTTGAATGAATTCACTTGTCAGTGTGTGAGGCCCCAGGAGCATCCTGTACTATAAGCATGTTTTCTCGATTCTCCCCCACTGACATTCACATTTTCTTCTTTTCCTAAAGCCCCCCCCCCTTCACACACGCACTCTCTTCTTCTCTTCTTTTCTCTTCTTTTCTTCTTTCCTCTCCCCTCATTTCTTCAGACATTTGACAACATTGAAAACACATTAAGCACTTCCAACTAAATTCCAACAGAGATTCTGTGAATAGTAGCTTTTGATGAACACAGCGATGTTATCAATCCTTTGGCCTGTAGCTATAGGATTGATTTCCTGTGTGGAAGCTGTGTTGAGCCGCTGGAGGCTTCCAGCAGGAGGCATGTTGCAAGCTCTGGCTTCTCTCCTCTTAAGCAACATGTTAACAGCACAGTGATGTTTTTTTTTTTCTCCCTGAAGATTGATATTAAACTTTAAATGTGTAAATCAAAGCACTTTGTCTCGCTTCCTCATTTTCTTCCTCTCTGTCTCGTGAGTATACCGTACTGTGGTCTCCCTTTCCCTCCTCTCGTTTCTCCATCACTTCCTCTTCTCTCTCTCGAGTATACTGCACTGTGCTCTGTCTGTCTTTCTCTCTTTCTCCGGTGTGCATCCTGCTCGGTTCTCTCATCACCGCCTTTCTCTTATTTCATAAGAACCCTCTGCTCTTTTCCTCCTTCCACTGCATCTGTCATGCGAAAGTTGACTCCGCATTGTTATATATTCTGTTCATGAATCGCATTAACCTCTTGCCTCTCATTCCTCTCTAAAAATCTAAAAATGCTTCAGACGCACAAAATGTCAAAATTCAAAAATATTGCAAATGAAGGTTAAGAGTGCTTTCCGATATAAAACAGTCACATGCAAAACCGCTCTTCCCTTACATTTTCATGTCTGCTTTAACAACACACATTCAATTAGTTTAATCTAAACCAAGTTTAGATTCCACTAAACATTTACTGAGAATTGTTTTTGTGTTCACTGTATGTATCTATTTCTGTTAATGTTCTGTGTTTGTGTATGTGTGTGTGTATCACAGCAAATGGTTTGAACAAAAAAAATGAGAAACTGCATAACTGCATGAGGTCAGCAATATTGACTCGCAGGCTCAAACTATCTTTCTTTTTCTCTGTCACTCACACACACATACCTACAGACACACACACACACACACACACACACACACACACACACACACACACACACGGGGAATAGAGGGAAACAGACAGAGAGAGAGAGAGAGAGAGAGAGAGAGCCGGCAATGGGCCTGAAACAGACAGGGATTGTGGGAGACAGGACTAGATGAATATTTCTCTTCCATCTCTTTACTACTTTCATCTCAGCTGCAGTTTACTCTGAAAGAGAAGCACACACAAACACCAGGACACACACACAAATACTGTGCACACACACTGACACACATGCAAAAAGATTCACATACTCTTCTTAGTAAATTGAATAAAAATATGCAATTCTACACAAGAAACAGAAGATTAAAAAAACATTCTTCCATAAATAAAGTGAACTTAAAAATGAATAATAAAAAATGAATTACTGTATTATTTTTCATTGCAGGAAAAGACTACAATAAAATATATAGACAATATATAGACAACAAAAAAACATGAAAAGGGGAGTTGAAATTAAACTGAGGAATGACACAATGAATGATAATAGCATATTTGATAACTGTGTTTCTGGCAAAAAAGAATTTGATTACAGTGAAATGGGGAAAATTACTGTAGGACTACTCAGCTCCTATTCATTAGTAAACAAGCTTCTGAAAGTTGAAAAATTGAAAAACAGTTTCAAAAAGATTATAACAGAGAGAAACGTGAAGCAGGGCTTACTGAAAAACTGTAAGGTGGCCCTGTCTGAAAAGAAAAAAATCCCTTTTGTCAGAATTCAAGAAAACCTAGCAGCACCTTTCGAACTCCTGCTCATATTTTCACAGCTACAAAGTTCGTATGAAAGTTCTTAAAGTGCTGAGTCAGTTTCATGACCCTATAGGACCCATGCAACACAAAACCACACATGCACACCAAGTGAAAAATAAAATCACACTTACACAGCCAAAACCACAACCAAAACCACTACCAGCCAAACACACACGAGATGAAAGGAAAACAACTCATCTGGTCAGCACAACTTTGCCCCTTAGGGATGATGTTATCTCAGTGTGTGTGCACACATCACACCTTAAACTAGGGTAGCTGATACCGGAGGGTCTAACACTGACACACACACACTTGCAGGAAAATGTTTCATTCCCCTGTCAGAGCTGTAGAGTGTAAGTTTGTCTTCGGATTCCATATTCTCCAACACTCAATATCTTATATCAGGGGTTCCCAAACTTTTCCTGCTCGAGACCCAAAAGAGAAATTTGGTTTCTCCCCAGGACCCAATAAAAACGGGTCCGTGACCCATTTTGGTTCGCGACCCTAAGTTTGGGAAATACTGTCTTATATGATTATATATAGTATGGGGTTCTTCTTTTTTCCCAGAAGTTTAAAGCAAATGCAAATATCTTGAAAATGTAATCAGTACTGCAGTGGAAAGCAATCCCTCATGCTGTATCTTATAAATTCTTTTAGGATGAATCAGCATTCGGTACATCATGCGAGAGACAGCCCAGCTCTTTTTCTTCTCTGAACTCTGCCTTTCAAACCCACAAATCGCATACTGTACAATATACAGTATAAGTTTGCTGTTGCCTCTCAACAAAACAAACATTTATTCCACTTCAATTCCCAACTTCAGACATTAGCACAGACCAGGGGTGTTGGAACAGCACTAAGACCATTAAAACAATTCAGAATCTGGCATAAATGACAATCAGTTCACTGATTGAAGCGACATCAAGACATTTTTCTTCAAGCTGCCACTTTCTCTAAATTAAATCTGGCTCAGCAGCCAGCTGCTCGTCCCCTTGCTATCTACTGTGGCTGTTTTGGCAGACTGCTAGCAAAACTGCAGCATGCATATTTCACCATAAAATATCATGCTGGCAAGATTATACTCATAAGCATAACAAAGCACATGTTGCTGTTGCCATTAATGCTAATTTTGCTAGCATCTTGAGAGCCATGCTGGACACTGCACAGCACGGCTGTCATTCTTTCACAGCTTGACTGTCATCATAGCCAGTACGAGACTAAATTAGCTGTGTGGGCTTTACCGTGCATTGTTAGTCACGCAGTTACATAAAGTCAGGACTTCCCAGGTGCTATTTAGGTTTTACTTCATCTATAAAAAACATTGTTTTGCATAGAAGGCAAGTTTGGAGATTTTAAAGATCTCTGCGTCAGAGAGCAGGGTCATCCACAGTGCAGCACCACTTTAGAAAGTGTCAACACCTTGTTCAAGGGCACTTTTGCAGGGATAGTAAGCGTTGTGGGTGTAATACCAGCCACCCTCCAGTTCACAGCTGGAGTACATCCTTCAGTCAGTGGCGGATTGAACTAACCACCTTTCTGTCTCTCCACCTTCAGGCCAACCTCTTTCTCTGTGAAAAATATACCACAATAAATAGTGGATTTCTTATGTAAGTATAGCAGTGACTTTTGCAATGTAATACTAAATGTAACAGCAGTTTTTAATTAAAAGTAGCAGCGGAGATTTAAAGATCTTTTAGATTAATGATGTAAGGAGGCAGCAACAAGCCAGTAGAGGAGAGAGTCGTGACCAAGAGTAATACGTACACATACAAATACACATGGAAAGTACACACAATCACTCCCACGCAAATACACAGCCAGGCAGCCATGAGCAGTGGCAAACACATCTGCGCTAATACGTACTGTCACATGTACACACATAAAGAGACACATAGACACACACTGTAGTCACAAAATGCTAAATATTTTATTTCATGATTTTTATGAGGGAAGCGAAGAGGAGAGGAGTGAGGTGGTTTTAAGAGGGGAAGGAGAGCCAATGAGAGGATCAGTTGAGTGTGGTAGATTAGTTATAAGAGCCAATGTAATGAAAAGGTTCAGTTCCCAATATTGCCCAAGTGTGCTTAAGCAATGACACCTTCGGTATGTGCCAACCTGGTACAAGCACAAGGACACTTTCTGACTTAATTTTCATTCGTCAGTTAATGATGGTGAATGTTTTTCACCAAATTATGGTTTAAACTTGGGTTTTTGTAGTTTTGTACATCAATTTTCTCGGTTACAAAATTGTCACCAAGTAATTTCTGGGAAAAAAACTGGGAGGTGACCTGGGGTAGACCCAGAATACACTGGAGGCATCTAACCAATCTGGCTGGAGGACTGGGGAAAGGCTCAGGATGCAATCGCAGGGTTGGTGGTTTTGCTCCATAAAAAATAAACATTTCCATATGGCACAAGGGATAACCACACATAGTTGGCTGGACTGAGGAGATTTGTCCCCAAATGCAGTTAAAAATGTAAAATCCTCACACAATCATTTAAAGAAAATAAATATATCACTACAGCATAGAAATCATGACTAGGACTGGGGACTTGTGTGTACTGGATATGGGTAACACACTCCTGCTTTATGAGTTAGTCTTGTGCACAAATCCATTATTTAAGTCAAACTAGCAGTCTGCTAAATGTACTTAAGAGTCCTTAGCTCCTTTCCACCCATAAAGAAAAGCCCGTAGCTGCGGAGCTGAACAGCATAATCCAACAATAATGAAGACTCCTAATTAGCTTTGCATGTGTGTGTGTTGATGTGAGCTCGTCAAGAGGCGGGTGGTATGATTCCAGTTGTCGGGGGGTAAGTGAGTGTGAATCAACCCTGCTGACATCAAATACGCTCACACACGAAGTCATTCACACACACACACACACACACACACGCACACACACACACACACACACACACACCAAAGTGACACATAAACAATATTTATGAGTGTTCAGTGTCCGTTTGCTGTTTGTGTATATATGCAGAGTTTGTGTGGGAGTGACAACACATCAGCATATGAGTGTGTGGGTCTTTGTGTAGGTGTGTCGGTCTGTGTGTGAGAACATTTTGCTGAGTCATCTGGCCCATTTAATTTACTCTCTCTCTTCAGGAAACAGCTGCTATGACATCGTAACCTTGAGTAAACTTTATTGGCTCGCAGGACCATTTAGAGGAGCGCAAGTAGCCAATGAGATGTGACAGCTGAATGAACTTCTTGTGTTAAATTTAAACAGGGTCTCGAGAATGATCAGCATGAACACAGGCAGGGCAACAAAAAGAGATGCTAGTGTTCCCATACACATGCAAACATATGCAACCTGACACCCTCACGCAGCAAAGATTAGTGTAATCAATGTGGTCTATAAAAGTATGATAGCTGCTCAACCAATATACATTGTTTCCATGTTGCACAATTATTCAGACCATATAAATAGAGTTCACGAAGAACTGGTAAGAACTGATAGCACTCTATGACTTATATATCTATTTCAGATAGTAATCTTTGCATGGGTTGATATTGTGTACTAATAGCACACTTACTGTTTTGTGAAGGCTTAGATGATTAGTATGACAAAAAGAAAAATTTTATACTCTCCAATTTTCTCAGAGTGATATTGGATTGCATTCTTGAAAAAGGCAGAGAATTAAGTTGGCTCCTTTTGTTTTCCATTCTGTTAGATGATTATCTGATTTCACCACTGAGAAATTCTCTGATACTAATGCTCTACTTTTATTTACTGTAAGATCATGATATGATACCAGTATCCATATCAGTGCGACTCTGTATCCATTTAAAAGAAGCCTGTGAGCCACTTTCATAGTGCACTATACGGTATCTTTATCCTTGAGGTTTCCTCTAGTATACGTTTCTTATAGTTTTCTGTCTCACCACTGATTTAAGTGCATCTGCAGTTGTATTGTGGCAAGACTTAAATAGTTCCATTAGCAGCTACTTGTATAAGCCATTTGCTCTCAATTTAATCAGATTTAGTTTTTACTACCAAGAGTTTGCAAGGTGCCATGCTACCAAAGTAGTCTAAGACACATACCATGTAGCCATGGCCTTCTCTCTCTTTTCCCACATTTCCTGTCTGTATCTTGACTGCATAGCAAAGCAGAAGTTTGAAACAGTTGTCTTCACATGAGCAAATAATCCGACCAATCCGACTGAGTGACTAACCGACGCTGACATCCTTAAAGCTCCACACTCTCGCTAACAGAGCCAGAATCAGTCCATTATGCAATTTTCCATTGACATGCGAACAACAAAATATTGACATTCACCCATCACTGTTTGTTACATCAGCACTCCTATCATGAGCACATTTGGCTGAAGAGTCAAAATAGATTCCAAGAAGTTGCCTTCTTTTCATAGTCAGGAAGATACTGCACTGTCTGAATTGTGGTGGTAATCACACTTACACGCTGCTGATTGTCCCGCTGCAGGGTTGATTTGTTCCAGCAATTTCCCCCCCCACAGACAAAATAATCGCAGTAGTCAACATAATTTTAGTCTTTGAGGCAAGGGCGTCAGCAAATGATGCATTTTGCACTTGGAAGATGGAAAAGAAGGGCATCAAATTTTAAAACTTGTCTTCTGCAAGCTCAAGTCCACTGAAATCAAACTGAATAACATTCTACCAATAGATCCTAGGATGTTTTTTCTTTGTTTTTTTCACTGTGATAATAGGTTTTATGGAAGTGCAGCAGGTGAAACAACACAAAATCTACAATCTGAGTTAATAACAAAACAATTGTGGGTATTACTGCATTAACACAAGTGTTACCAATGTTAGCGTACTGACTTAAAAACTGTCTTCAAAGTAATGTATTTAGGAAAGCATCAGTTGTGTTGATGCATACTGAGTGTTTAACAGTGTCCCAGTTTAACCCAAAACAATACAGTACAACAAGAGACCATAAATGACCTAAGCAGAGTGACTTCAGAAGACAAATCGATATCTCACAATGACCTTGTGGGATGTGATTCTCGTCACTGACACGACTAAAGTCTATACATAAGTGGTGTCATTTGTTGAAATAACCCGCTGTGTGAATATTAGTTTAAACTATGACATGTAAGCTTGATCTTGACATGATAGTTTGCTTATATCAAGTTTTCTGTAATGTACTGGAAAGGACATGAGAACGGAGCCGACTTTACATCCGTAGAAGATTCATCTTTATCTGAAAACTCTTTTGTAAATACTGTATGACTTTCTCAAATGTACATATCAGCACTTGAGCTGATATACTTTCCTCTTTGTGGTGTAACAGACCATTAAAATGTGTTGCTTCAGGGAATTCTGATAAATCTATAGTGCTCAGCACATTTTTCCAAAGCAACAGGACTCAATTCTACTCATAAAATAATGCCTTAGATAATGTTAAAAATGTGTGTTGTTACTGGACATAAAACTGCCATGCCCTGAGCCTAAATGAATTTCAAAACAAACATTACAAGAAAATAAAATATAATGGAGGATGTGGTTAATGTCTTCTCAAAGTGGACAGAGAAAGATATGGATACAGAGTGATTTGAGACAGAACGCTCACGAGGGGGAAAAGAAGTGGAAAGATCAAGCGATTGGGGACAATAGTCCAGTGGGGATGGAAAGATGGAAAGAGAGAAAGATAGGGTGAGAGAGAGGGAGAGAGAGATGGCAGGGAGGAGAGAGATGGGCAGAGATGGGGAGTCACGAAGACAGAGATACAGAGGGAGAGGCAGAGAACAAGAGAGATAGATGGAACAAAACAGAACAAAATGGAAAAGAGATGGAGAAAAGCAAGAGAGACAAAGAAAATGAGAGAGACAGGGCGAGAGAGACAGAGAGAGCCTTATCAGTGTATTGCAGGAGGCATAAGATGTAACTGGGGAGTCTGTGTGTGTGTGTGTGTGTGTGTTTGTGTTATTGAAGTGACTTTGGTCAAGTTTAAAACTGGAAAGTCCAGTCGACAGATGGACAGAGAGAAAAACAGGAACATCAACTGTGTATTTATGGCTCTGGTTAATTAGAAAATTCTGGATTATACGGTGTAAATCTTAGGTATATTTATGAATGTTCCTGAAATATTTAACAAAGTCATTTGACATGTTTGGAATGAATCAAAGCTCAAAATAGACATCCATTTTACTCCAGAGGTTACAAACTTGACAAAGTCAGAGGCTACACAGCCTCAAAATCAATGCAGACCGCTCTCAGAAGACTTTCCTGTTGTTCCTTGTGTCAGATGAGACAATCGATTGAAAGACAATCCAATCAGTCACAATGTAAACAAAGTCAGTAGCAGGGTGACAGTATTTTAATAGGGTGAGTCTTGTAGCACTTAGATATAAGGCTTCTTATCTTCAGATATTCTCCCTCAGCTTTATATAATAATATGAATGATCAAATCATATTATTCATGGTGGCTCATAAGATAGCACACTGTTGCCTCAAAGCAAGAAGAGCCTTAATTTTGAACCTGACCCATCTGGTGCTTTTCTGTCTGGAGTCTGCATGATCATTCCAGGGCAGATGCTCTGTCATTCGTTTAGGTGTGGGTGAAGGTTTAAGATGGGTATAGTCCCGTATTGTCTGGTATCAAAACATACAGTCTCTTAGTGAACACGTTGTGCTTAAAGTCACTGCTGACTTTTTCTTTATTAAACCAAGACAATGATCTTTCACTAACCTTAACCAAGTGCTGTGAGTGCCTAAACATAACCATAGATAAGTTTCATAATGCTTATGTTTCCTTCAAAACACATTTGCTGTTGCAAACTAATTTTACATTAACATTATTTTTAGGAGACATTGTTGTGGTTTAGTCTAAACCTGTAATCACATCTGGGGTCTATACCTTAGACCTGCTGCTTTAAGGTGATAGATGCCAGTATGAGGGCAAACTTCTACAGCTCAAATATTATTATTATTTTTTATTTATTTCTAAAAGTTAAAATATTTTACCTTATGAACACTACCATACTGAAAGTGCCAAACTGATGTAACATTGTGCATTCATCACACATTATATTTTAAATGTGTCACTTTTTGATGCCAGAAAAAAACTGGGTAAATTCAAGGTAACTAATGCAGCAACACAAGTCTAACACCTGCAGATTGGACTTGGAAGATATGTAGCATCTGTAGCAGATGTAGTGTGTTGATCTGGAAAAACCAGACAGCTGAAACCGATTCCCTTCATTACCATTTTCCGAGTGAACATATAGTGCTATTCTGCTGCATTCCTATGAATCATCTGTGTGGGGGCGGCCCTTATCAGACAACATCATACATCGATGTTTGCTGCAGTTTAGCTGAACCTCAGCAACTTCCAGTTCAGCTGAACCCGCTCTAAGCCGAAGCTAAGCTAGTGAGATGCTAAGTGAAACAGCAGCAGCCCCACCTTGTCTGTGTGGGTTTTCCAGTAGTCTAAAAACATGCACATCAGGTGCATCAGGTCCTAATCACAAGAGATGCTTGTTCAAGATTTAGCCATGACCTAAAATGAAATTTGAGTGTCTGATGTGTGTGTGTGTGTGTTTCTGAAATTAGTCTGATTGATAGGAAGCTTGAAACAGTCCCTGGGTAGCACTGACTGGCATTACAAACAAGACCATTTCAAGGGAATTAACAATGAGGCTGAGATGAGGGAATACCTGTTGGAGACGTCCATTGAAACAAAACATATGACACAATTGTATCAGCAGTAAACTGACTCCAGAGACCCCAAATTAGCCTGTGGTGTCATGAACCTTTGAAAGTGCTGAAATAGCAGGCTAGTATTAAACGACAAACTGTCTGCGACACTGGACGTAACCTGAAGGCACCTTCAGATGTCTGAGAGAGCAAATACACAAGCAGTCTAACTCTCTGTCTTTGTCTTTCTCACTGCAGATAACCAGTCAACCTACGTTCTTATCTGTTATGTTTGGTGTTTGTATCTCCTCCGCGACTTCACAGCCGTCGCACAAATATAACCCTCCGACTCTCCAGTTTAACAGCACACACACCTCTTTGTCTGTCTCACCTTTCTTCTCCCTCCCCCTTTCTGTCTCTCTCTATTTGTGTCTCTCTTTTAAGTTCAAGTTATCTCTTTTCTGTGGGTCCGTTTGCCTGTCTCGCTGAGTGGGTGCGTGTCTATCTGTGTGCCCGTCTGTGTGCGGTTAAAGTGTCTGTGTTTCAGTCAGGGTGTCTGTTTGTGTGTCTGTCTGTGTTCAAGAAGTGGAGTGAAAACAAATCACTTCAAATCCCCAAGACAAGTGTGTGCGTGCATGCCAGTGGGTGTCTCCAAGGACAATTTGCATTGATGTTGTTGTCAGATTGAAGAAAGAGCATTAGAGCTTTTTAAACATCAGCTGTCTGCCGCAGTATACATACTCTCACACACACAAACACACACAAAAGCAGTGTGTTAACAGCAATGTGGTGTCACACATTTAGAAAACATTGTTTGTCTCTTAGTCAAGTATAGTCCCCTGGTATACCAAATAACTGTGTTTGTGTGCGTGTGTTTTCAAGCATGTATGGATCCTTTCACTCAGAAAGCAGCTACCCTCGGCTGCAACTACCAAACCTGATTCAATACCAACAGTGCAGATAAACATACCCTCACTCACACACCCACACACAATATGGTGCATAATGCAGATAAAAGCCCCCACAGAAAAACAAAAACCATTAAAATAGTAAGAACTGAAATTGGTATTTAAAAACCAGCCAATGAGCTGCAACAGAAACCAGATGCCAATAATTAAACCACATTCATTGGTATAATTGCATCATTGTAATGTACATTCACTGTTTCTATTACATTGTTTAACTTCACCCCTGTCTCATGTACAGCGCTGATTTCTCTGTCTCTTCATCCAAGTACAAGAAGCTGCTGACCTTCACATTCTGTACTGTGTGCTTATTCTGCATAGAAGAGAAGAGAAAAACTGAGGAGGAGGAAAGGAGTCTGTATTATCTCACCAGGTAGATTTTCCCTATTGGCTAAGGCCTTGCTGATTTCCTTAAAGTGTCTTAGTACTAAGGATCAAATCCTATACGCATCACACGAGACCTCTATGAAACACAAGTCAGCCAGACAATCAGCAAGATGCTTTGTTCATCATTCAGTCAGCCAGCCAGTCTGCCCCTGCATCGTTAGTCAGTCGGTCAGTCAGCAGTTACAAAGCCTGTATGTCATTCATTCAGTCAGTCAGCCAGTAAATGAATCAGTTCCCGAATCCATTCTTCATTCCTGCCTCTCCCTCACACCTGTGCTGCCCCTCGAAAGCCCTTTTCTCCTTCAGCTGTTAAGAGACATCCAGCTAATTGCCTTGATAAAGGGCTTAGCGAAGGGATCACTGTATATTAGCAGTGCTTTGTGTATAGATACTAGTCCAGGTCCACAAGATCCCTTACAGCTGTCAGAAAGCCAGTGAATGAAAATGGCTATGATGTTTAGTGCAGGGTCATATTTTAACTGCAGCTCTACACAGATAGTAAGTAGATGTGGAGCTCATCAGCAATTCTGAGTACTTTCACAAGGTGTTTCAATTTTCTTTGACTTAAAATTAAAGAAAGTACAGTTCCTGAGGTAAATTTATCTAGTACATCCATACCACTTTTGTCTGAACCCTATCCATCTCTTGTTAAAGTAACTCAGATTTTGACAACCAGATTTTATTGTTGGGCCAAGGAGCACAAACAGTCAAATGGATGTCAATAGTACAAGATGAAAGCCGTATATCTCTGAAAAGTTAGATTTTCTGACAGGAAGACCAATGACCTTACATTCCCCTCAGTGGAGGCTAGTGACTGAAAAAGTTTCTGAGAACTGGGGTTTTTAAATTGCAGGACGGGGCTCTGTAAATTGCGGTGTACAGGGGTAAGACCCCTTCGATAAGGTTATTATAGAAGAAAATGCACTCTAAAACATTTGAGTGCTCTTAAAAACATCTCTGGGTGAAGTAGTTTACTTTTCTGAATCCATTTTGATGTTTATCTGTATTTTTTCTCAATTCTACAAATATCTGAAGAAATTATGATCGGGTTAGGTCATACTTAACATGGTACTTCCTGTTTAGTGCTGGGGTTTGTTATTTACATGACAATACATGAACTCAACACACAGGTGGTAAATATTCATGTAGCCTGGCTAAGGATGGAGGACATCAAACAAAATTTGTCATTGCGGAAGTTTAAAAAAAACTACTGAAAACCATGCAGGGAAATCGATGGTTTGGAGGCATTTTGATTTGCTTCAGCTTATATTAACGGTGTCGGGCTCGGATTGGGTTCACACATAAAAAACAGAATGCCTGTAGGGTTTGGGTCAGGCTTGATTACTACTCTCTCTGGCTAGGGTTGGGTTTGGTCAGAAATATGCAGCCCGAGCTGCACTCTACCATAGATCTGAATGCAATGCAGCCATAAGACATATTGTATTGTAAGAGGTGTGACTCTTGCTTTGTCTTAATCAAAGAAAAAAAACTTTCAGTCTATTGCTACTGCTTTCTCCACCTACTCGTATAACCCCTCAGCTGAATAGAAGAAGTTCAGGCCTATTGTCTGGGGACTGTTGAAAGGCATTCTGTGTACGCTATCACTAAGTGAAGTGGAAGTAGACGAGACCGGTGAAGGGAAAGAAGGTACACCATGAAAGTAAATTACAACATTTCATCACAAAAGAACTCCTGAAAGGCACTGGAGTTCACAAAGAGAGAGACTGTGGTGATGATGTCATCTGGAGACAAATCCTGGAGCTGCTCCAAAGACAGTGAACAATACATCGACTCCTCGGACTCTATGACAGCACCCATGGAGATTTGAAATATGTGGATATTTTATGAGACACAGTGGTAAGCCATAGTATACATTTAAATAAAACTCATTTGGATGAATAATCTCAAACAAAAACGCTATGAATCCATTCAGACAGTCCCTAATTGGGTATTTATGGGCCAACTCTGAAAAGTGTCAACTGATGACTTCATCAATTCAAGACTTTATGCTCCGATTTACAGATCTGTTCAAAGATACTGACTTGACTGTCTGGAAAAAAGTTTAAATCAAAGGATCATCCTCTGTGTCTTTTATAGGTAATCTGATTCCAATTTTTTTAAATTCATAACCTTGTGTTGGGCAATAAGGGGGTATTGTGGGCACTAAGACTGACAGGGTATAATTATATTGTAATGTAAAGCTGAAACGATTAGTCAATTAATACATTAGCAGATCAACAGAAAATGTATCACCAATATTTTTACTATCATACTATTTTTTAGGTGTAGTTTCTTGGTTGTGAGATTTTGCTCACTGTTTTATAGCATTGTAATGAACATATTTGAACTGAATATTTTTAGGTTTTGGACAATTGCTTGGACAAAAGAAGACATTCGATGGTGTGACTTGGGCTTTAGGAAATTTTTACAGGAATTTTTCACTATTTTTTTAACATTTTATAGCTCAAACAATTACACCAGAAAATAATCGTTAGTTTAATTCTATTCTATTCTAATGCATAATATGACATATAATAAAACTTTGTTTTAATCTACATGGAGTAGAGTAGGAGTGAAAAGGAAAGTTACCATTTGCAGAAAAGTGTGCTTTTTTTCTTCCTCACAACAGTAGCAACACTGTATTTAAACCCTAAAATGGCTACTGACAAAAAAAGACAGCCCGACCCAGGCCAGCGACAAGAGTCAGGCTTCCTCTCCGGCACTTCTTGTACGATTGACTTACTATCGGAGTCTCAAAAAATTTCACAAAGTAAACACTGGAAACAGTCAGAAGTCGTTGCAGGGAGTTTATTCTTTGCAATTTGAACAAACCCGACTCATTCCCCGGAGAATGACTGAAGAACAAAGCACATACATCATCTTTTAAAGGCTAACAGCGCCTCCCTCTTTCGGGTGGAGGGCGACCTCCGCTCCACCTATTTCCTTAAACATATCCTATCATATCGTCAAACATCATGGTGTCCTTTAATATGTATTTGGGTCACTGTACTCGGCCCCCACCTTCCCTATTCCTTACTTTTTTGCTGACACGGCTATTTTTTGGGCAGGCCAGGATTTCCTAGCGTTAGCTCTTTCTCGCTCATAGCTGTAGCCCATCCTCGCTCATCTCCTACACCAGTAGATCCGGTGTATCCCGCTCTTTTCAGTTGACCATGCTCTCTTCTGCCACCTATATAACTTTGCCGTTTCAGACTGCATTTTTTAAAAAGGACCCTTTCCTCTAAACTAAATCACTGTGTGGCCTTTTAACAGTGTAAAACCCTCTGCTCCAAACTAAACCATTGTGTAGTTTTTTAACAGTGTCATTGATGTTACATGAAATCCTTTATACAGTCTCCTTTAATTCCTGCAACCTTTTTTCCTAGCTCTACTCACTACATGGACCACTCATTACTATCTCTAAGTTAATACTGTTTATATACAATGCCTGGAAGAAAAACCACAACACTACCTCTTAAAAACATGCCATACCATGCAAGCATCCTTGTTGTTTTTAATCTTCTTGCTGTCTGAATCCAACAGCTTCTCTCTTACCTGCACTCCCCTTAAAAACATTTTATACATCCCACACATGAAAATAAATCAGGGGGAAACTTAGCATCGCAATGGATGTTGCATCCTGAGGGGAAAATAAGAGGAAACGAAAACAAAAAGTTTAAGTTGTTTAGCAAAGAATAGGCTGCATTATAAGCTTTTTAAATGCCTACGCTCCTGTATTTAGATACAATGTGGAAGGTTCCATCTGTCATTAATGACCGTGTGCTTTGTACACAGTTGCTTATTTTTGTTTTGGAACCATTTTAATTCTGTAGTTTTCGCAACTCTCCTGACAGTGCACAGTCCGCTTGCATAATGATGTGGAGCAGTGTGTTTTGGGCTTTTCATTTACTTCACCTTGTTATTGTGAGAAGTGTGTGTGTGAGCTTGGGTAAAGGAACAATTAAACAGCTGTAAGCTTGGAGGAAAAAAAAAAAGCACAAGAACTGTTCTGGGCGAGAAATCACAGGCGCAGACAGACACACACACACACACACACACGACAGAATGGAAAGTAATGGGGTGAGGAGAGAACGCTGCTGTCTGACATGAAAATCAACACAGCGTGACATGACCATTATACACACACACGCGCGCGCACATACACACAGATCAATAGCCAACTGCTTAGACCCCAAGCAAATTATTTTGGGAAAAAACAAACACACGGACAAATACAGCGCATAATGAAGTCACTGATAAGGCATTCTCTTTGATTCACAACCACAGTAGAAACAGTTCATGTGCTTTTGATAAAACTGTGAACATCTGTATGATAGTTTCAGCCTTCTGACATGTACAGCTTCTAGTGGAGACAAACGAACAACATATACATAAAACCAGAGATCAATTTCAGTTCCTTGAATCATCACTGTGACCCCAAGAGACACAACAGGAACCTGTGAAGGATGGGTCTCTTATTTTGTAGGAAAATGTCCCTTATTTTTAGATGTGGCTGCCAGCATGTGTGTGGATTTATCTGTTGTGACGTTTATGTTTTTCCATGTCATGTAATCCGAGTCTGTGTGTGTGTGAGTGTGTGTATCTCTCAACCGATATACTTGACCTTTTAAGGTAGGGTTTAAGACTCTTCCAAAGGCATCACAAGCATGCATACAAACACACACAAACATTCATCCCTGCGAGAAATAACAGCCCTTTCCTGTCTATGGCTCTCTGTCATCTCTATCTTTATATTGACTGGAACACACACACAGTAGCAGTGCTAAAGGGACAGTCATCAACTTGATGACTGTCCCTTTAGCACTGCTACTATGATGTTTTTTTAAATGTCTAATCTTCTCAGTCAATCATTTTACTATTCTTAAGCTAGCTTGTTGACTGAGAACAAAGGAAACTCTGGTTAGCCACAGGAACAGACAACCAGACAGATACCACTTTCTATATGAATACTAACTGTGATCTGTTTTAACAAAGTTTGTATGGGCAACATGATGATACTATGTCAAAGCCTAACTATAGGAAAAACAAAGATTTATTTTTAATTATTTTGTAAAAAATGTGAAGTTAAAAGGGAATTCTATTTTCATACAACCTAGTCATTCTGTTCATCATTAAATGGACTGTATTTATATAATGCTTTTATACCAAAGCAATGTTGCACCAATAGGTTCCCATACAAGGTCTCAAACCCTAGGTTCCCAGACATCAGTCAACTACACTAACTACACAACCACACCTCAGCTCCAAGCAATGTTCCGCATCCCTCTCATTCACCCGCGTGACGTACACCTACGTAAGCGTATTTCCCAACATTTTAAACTAATCCTTTAAATAAAGCCCTTGGTTTCTAATATTTGGAAGAGAAAACTGAATTGTGAAATACCCAAACTGTCCATTGTAAACATCCATCACAGTTTACAGACTGACTTCCTGTTTCAACTTTTACCTACCGTATATGCTGTAGTTTTGCACACACACAGTTTTACTGTGCAATGAGGGATTATTAGGAACATGCACTAGCATTTCACTGAACTTGTACATGTGACAATAAACTTGGAACCTGTAACTTGTTATAACCGCCACAAGAAATGTTGACTAAATCTACAAAAATAAGACACAAGTCCTAATAAACTAGAATTATCTTGTAGGGAAATATCAAGACTGCATTTCTAAATGTCCAGAGTTTGAGCAACTTTTCGAGCACCACACTGTATTTTCATTTTCATGAATTTAGTCTTACATTTTTGTGGTTTGTATTTTTTCACTCCCCTCTTCACTGTTAAAAATTTGCCTATTTTAACACTCCTCCTAGCTGTTTCTGTCTTTCAGTCTCCTGACTCTCTCTCTATTTGCAAATCTTATTTTTCATTTGTAGATCATGTAATACACATTTGTAAATATTATTGAGACTATTTTAACTCCATAATAGTAGACCACTTAACAGTATGAGTATGAGGTTTCTCGTTAATTAGCAAGGAGCACAGCTGTTTCAGCCCCACAAGACAAAAGGCCTTTAGCGCACACACACACACGCACACACACACACACACACACACACACACACACACAGACATAGACATATGCACACACCTGGGGAGGCTTGGTAAAATGTCAGGGCTGTTCAGATTATAATTACAGGGAGATTTGCTGCCCCTCTCACAAAGCCCAGATAAACCACCTGACTGACACACACAAACAGATACACACATACTCACAAACAGGCATTCAGAAGTAGCCACTCACACAGAAGCACACACTCAACTTTTACAGAAAATCAATACTAAACCCTGTCTTTGGCACACACACCACATTAGAGGTGACGTGGTAACAAGTAGCACTACTCAGTTTATTTTTCAGTCGTAAATAACATCAGGTCAATTTTTTATTGATGTAATCTATGGGTTTCTTTCTGAGTCCCATTTAACTATTTGTTTTTTTATTTTTTTTTTACAAAATACTGTAGTTTCATATTAACAAATAAAAAAAAAACACAATGAAGATTGGTGTCAGAAATATGTTTTCTACTTCCATGATGCGCATTCAAGCCAATACCTATTCCTGTATTTGGGAGGATGCCTTCACGTTAAGAGCATGCCCTGTTTGTTTTCACACTCTCATTTCTCTTATCTTCTTCATGTTAACATTAAGTACTAATTAATTAATTATTCCCACTAACCTGCTGTGCTCTGTATGAACACAATTATAAAGACAAAACAGTTTTGTTTATGATTTAGATAAGAGTGTCTGCTAAACAAATGAAACTGGGGTATACAGTACGTGACCACAGTTACACCTACTTAGACCCCCCGTTCTCACCAACCATCACTAAATCATTGTGTCAACAGCTGCATGTGTTGTCTCCAACAGCCTTCCAAAATGTATACAGCAGCATCTGATTGATGGCACTTTGCAATTACAGAGCGCATATGGATTTGACGAGCATGATGTGGTTAAAAAAAATCCACCTACACAATATGGTTAAGATAATTGGAATAAACTGATTTTGTATGGGGAATTTATGCATGTATCAGCTTACAGAAATCAGAGTATTGTCTTAATCACAACATTGGCTACAGTTATATTATTGCGTGAATGAAATTAATTCTCCCTCCAATGATAATCAGTAACACGTTACAAACAAATAAATTCAATATTGACTCCCATCGACAGTTTGGAGTCAAATTGCCAAAAAATAAATAAATAAATAAACAAGGGCAATGTCCAAAAATTGAACAACCATATCACTTTAGTAGGAGCTCTGTGTCTGTGTGCGTGTGTGTGGGGGTGGATGCACATTACGTCTTGGTGTTCCAGGCCGACTGTCTGCCGCTTTCTGCATGTGTGCATGAGTGTCTGAGTGTGTTTTGTCTATCTGTGTGTGTTAAATGTGATCTTGGCAGGTTCGTGAAAGGCTGCTGAGCTGTGAAGAGGAGGTGCGATTATAATTTCAGCGTCCCACTGTTTCCACCACAGTTACATCGGTACTTAGTACCTGCTACACCTAGTCCCCTGGTGCTCTTACTCATAACTCTTCCCTCCAAGGGGACAGACAGCAACATCAGGGGTCAATTTACTTCCATCTAGACCAAATTAAAGTAGGGACAACTACAGCGATCAGCAAGCACACAGGAAGAACTATTCCTTCAATCAAATTTGATTAAAAACAAGAGTTGTGCATTTACAATACCACTGTGTCTCGTCTTATTACTACATTTGCTTCTTCTCTTACATTTGTTAATGCAATCATCATTATCATTAGTTGTCGAAGTAGTATTGTGATTACTCCTCCCGCATCATGGTGCTTGTCAGGATTACATATGTTTTTGTACATGTTGAGAGGTTGGAAGCCTTTGGTTTTCATATGGACTTTAGTTTTCAGAATGTTCTACAATAGGACCAATTAATTAAGTGTATCATCCATTACAAAGGGGATTTCTGGACCATTCAAAGTTATCTGGGGGTTTTCATGCAAAGATAAGATCAAGCAAGTGAACCTAAATATAGTGAAGCTTTGAGGAGGGAGGATAAGCCGACAGAGATAATGAGGTTCATTAAAAAGGCTACTCATGACCATGTTCCTTCATTGAGACAGACTAAAAGTAAGTGAGCATGATTGACTTGTAATGATGATCCTGAGAAACTACCTGTAATGACTCTAGCTGTATGTAAAAGCACTATGAAAGCAGGTGAGACATTTTAACCATGTTCTCTACTGATACTCAGAGCATCACTAGAGAACATTTATAATAAGCCAGCATATCCATCTTGACAACTGCAGTATGTTCAGACACAGCAACAAATGGTTGAGCGGACGGATGGATGGACACGTGTACCTGTGCCTCATCCACTGAGACCGTGTTTGTCAATTACAAGCCTAAATGAGCTTTGGTTCATAAGCCAGTCAATTAAATCCCTCGCCTTTCTGTGTTGTGTAAACGACCCAGCACGAAGATGAAAATGTCGTCTTTGCCAACTGATTCTTAGAAGTCTGCAGCTCAAGCAGATATAGTCCGCAGCTTATGCTCAGCTGACGCTACATCATGGCGCATTAAGTTGCGTGGCTGCACATCAGCAGCAACAAAATATTTCAAAGAGCAAAAAAAGCTACCTTCTGTGTAAAACTGAATGTGACAGCTCGTTCTCAATACTGCTCAAGGCCTGCAAGACAGTGTTTCACAATACCACTCCCAAGGATGAGTTCACACACGCTGTTCAAATATTTCACATTAAGTCACATTATGTCATCATCAGCTTGTTGTTGACATTGTTGTCACTTTTCGCACTCAACTTTGTGTGTCTTGCTAAAGGACCCTTAAGCAGGCAAGGTGCTTGCTAACATGGCCACATGAACTCGTTTCTCCACGCTCCTTCACTCAGCTTTACAGAACCGCTTTACTCTTTTTAATAATTTCTGTGTATTTCCTTTTTAATTGCCGTGATAATTGATGATGAAGTTGCAACTTCTAAATGTGCTTTTTATACACATTTTACAAAATTATAATCCAATTCTTCATGTGGTTTGTCCCATCTATTTACCTCTATGTTCAGTTTCATTTTTATAGTCTGCAGAAAAGCTCCTTCCCAATAGCTGATGCCTCCCTCAATGAAGTTTAGTATAAAAAGTATGGTAAAGAAATGGCTTGCGATACTGATCCTGTATGTCTCCTAAATCTCCTTTGATAAATCAAAGTTAGAAACAAGAATAAACATAGGTGTTGTGTAAATATAGGGGAAAATGAGATGCAGTAGGCAAAAAAAAAAAAAAAAAGATTAAAACTGATGCAGAGTTGACGGTTTTCTCCTGAACAGCTCAGCAAAATTTGACTGTTACCTCATTTCCATCATGGAGAATCAGGCAATACAGAGTGTTGCACAGCATTTATCCATAGACTTGTAATTATTTGTTTGTGTCACCTATTATATATTTCCATACACTTTTAAATGCAAAGTCCTGTTTTGATGTTACCATTATATGCAGAAACAAAAACTAACACTATAGGCTTCTTGTTGTTTTTTTATGCCTGTTTATGTTCTCTCTTGTGCTCTGTTCCGTAAATATACTGTACTGTATGCACAAAAGGCATAGGGGAGAGATGAAATTGCCCAGCAGCTCTGTTTATGATAATTGTCTGGTATTTTGGTAAAACAGATAACAAGCACAAGTAACTGATCTGCTACACTGTGCAAAAGCAAAATTATAAAGTCTGGTAATAATCAATAGCTCAGTCCTAGAATAGAACCTAACAAATCAGTCTCGTTCATTTTACACTTTGCTTCCAGTAATGTTATTATAAACGTCATGCCGCATGACATTTTAGTTTTGTGATGAGCATGAGGAGTATGAGACAATATCTTTACAGCTGTTAGCAAACATTGTTTTCAAATATGTATAAAATTGCCATTGGCAGGAAGATGTACCATATGATATGTATGAAGTCTGATATAATCTAAAAACTGCGCTGCACTGTATCATTAGGACTGTCTTAAAGTAATACATGTCATTAATTTGAGTTATTGCCCCTGATTAGTTAAGTGGACAGGTCAGTAAGAAGTACATAGCCGACATATAAATCCATAGGCTCAGCCTTTTTATGGTGTGCTTTTCTCCTCAGCAGGAATAAAAAGAATTTAAGTTGTAGCTGGATTACTTGTTGGCATCTAACACATATCAACAATCAACATGTCATCTGCATAAATGACAGAATCAGTAACAAACAGATGACTTTGGTTTGACCTGTAGCACTTGGTGAGCTGCATCGCTCTCCCAAAATTCATCAAACTCCAATTAGCAGTGTCTTACCTACATTTGAAGGACTAATGAACAAATGAATGGATATAATCCATAATCCTCCTTGATTTCATTATCTGGGACAACACTAGGTAGGTTAATGGCTTAGCCAGAGCAACATAAGTGCTTAAATGTGTAGCGTCGTTTAAGTTAAATACTGCATGCATACGCAAAGGGAATCAAATTAATATTTAAACGTTGGTGGCAGGGGTTTTCTAAATGTGCCCAGCCTGTTTCATTTACAGCCAAAGTGGCTTTCATATCAGAACAAACTGGTCAGAGAGATGCTGTCTTTTTTCCCATCTGCAGGCAAAATTTACTCACATTTGACTTTTTGTTAATGTTGCCTTCAAACACTTGATGTCAGTAGGCATGCATAACAAATAGTAACCTAGGCTCATAAATAATAAATAAATGACCAAGGAAATATCATTAGATTGTAAAAGAAGGTCTCAAAGTCCAGCAATCTCTGTTTTTTCCTGATGTCATATCCTCTTTTCCCATCATCTCTGTTAACTTAAAATGAAAAAATTAGAGGCATACTGAACAGCACAAACTTTATATTTCAGTGTCGTGGACCAAGCAGTCAAGGCACAAGGAAACACAGATTAAAGTTAAAAAAAGACTCACAAAACAAATAACTGAAGGCAACTGAATTAACACTTATAGGGCCCTTAAAAGAGGTCAACAAAACATAACTCTACTGAAAAATAAGGCTAACAAAACAAGATGTTAACTCAACTAACAGACAGCCAGGTGGCTGATCAAACCAATAAACACACACAGTGGAGGACAACATAGACCATAACTAAACTAAACACAAAGCAACCCTGATCCGCCCTCCAGGCTGTCAGAGCTCTTGCTCAGAGGTCCTTGGCTTGGGCCCCTGCATAAAACCAGGCTCCACCCTCAGCCCCATATTTTGTCAGACCAGGAAGGAGAACTCAGCAGCCAGGTAACTCAAAGGCAAAGAGAAATTAATTAATATAACTTAATTCAACCAACTAGCAATATGAGAAAACAATGTAAACTAAATGGGCATGATTCATCCAGAAAACAGTGTATTGTCAAAGGTGCTAATTAAAAGGTACAAAAAAAATTTCTAAACCAAACAAACTGATTGTGTTTTATGTAATTTGAAGTGACTGCAAATGAAAATAACTGAACATGTGGTAATGATGTGGGGGAGTGAGACACCTTAAACCTTCGGTTGTGTGCCTGTGGCCACGGCCACCACACTCGGATAGAAATCTGAGCAGAGTAGTGCTTTGTGGACCACGTCCTTTGAGTTTTGTGGAGTACAAGAAAAAATCCTCTTGTGGAAACTGAACCTGATCATTTGTGTGAAGTCGAGAGAAATTTCTTTTGAACGCGGTGACCTTCGTGACACACGTGGAGTCCAGTGTTCCTTGTGGTCAAATGGATTTTAATTTTGTTTATTTCTGTTCTATAAAAGGTGCAATTCTGATCCAGTGACTCAATTCTTTTTATCTTTCTATCCCTTTTATCCTTTTATCGTTCTGTTTCTTTTGATCTCAGAAACTCATTTCAGCTCAATCTCTACTAGGCATTTGGACATTGACTAGTACTTAAAATAGCCTTTTGCTTCCTTTGTTTGTTGGAGGACATACAGTAAATTACCTGCAGAAGGTTGCAGCAGCAAGGTAAAAACATCACTTGGCAAAGTGAGACTTGCCATGGCACCGTATTACATGTGGCATTGGGCTTTTCTTGATTTGTTAACGACATTTCTACAAAAAAAATGTATATCTAAATTCTTAATCTGATGCACCAAGATTTTGATTTATCTTTCTTTCCCTGTCCTGTTAAAACATATTATACTACATAATATAACATTGTAAATGAACTGCTATTGCGTTGCCCTTTTGAACATGTAATTGTCGAGCATTTTCTGGAGCACCTCCTTCTATAATTGTGCATAACCTTCAAATCTAAATTACTTTAACTGTGACTGGGATGGACTGTGTTCTTATGAAGCAAAGAAAACTGTATGTGTTGTAAAATACTTTTAGGAAAATTGGAGGGAGGACAGTGTATCAACCAAAAATATGGTTATGGGTTTCTATTAGCAACAAAATGGAGATTAAATTGTTTGCCATGCCTTTCTAGCCAAAGAGGCACTTAGCTACTGTTGAATTTTTTGTGAAACCACGTAAAACCTAAAGGAACATTGGCACCAAATGCAACAGGAACAAAGTGTATCACAGGAAGCTTGCCAAAAAAGAAAGACATCTTTTAGCTTAATGATTATCTATATCGTTTGCCTGTGGTATTCACATGAACTTGCCTCATCAGAAAAGAAATCCAAACGAATGATGAACTTACACATAAGAAGAGGAGGTTTGTTACAGCTGATGGACTTAATCAGTTAAGGACACTTATTAAACCAAGTGCAACACCGTAAGTTGAATTGAACTGATTAGATTTTATTTTTAACATGTAACAAATAATAAGTGGGATGATAGATGTAACAAGGTTGACAAAAGCAAACAATAGCTCAAAGCAAGACTTGCATTGCAGTTAAAGTCACAAAGTCTATGCACATTCCAACATTATATTGGGGGTGTAGGCAAAAAGGCAAAAACTTTACCAAGAATAACAGCTGCAGGCTGAATAGATACTCCCAAAGAAGATTGATTGAGTACAGCTATAATGCTTCGACATTATGTCTACATGAGTCAATATTCAACATGTGATAATGAAAGAAGGTCCATAGAACTGAATCCCAGCCCTACCGGCAATTATGTCACCAGTAAACATCAGATCAAATATTTACAACACAAACCTCTGCTATATCAATTACATATATCAATCAATAGGGTGCAATCAAATTGGATTGAATTGAGTTAAATTCAGCTTTTGTTTCATCAGTCTCCACTGCTGTTCTATCAGTGTCACTGGAAATCCAAGATGGACAACAAAACAGGTGACAAATATCTTCCGGAGAGACTAACGCATTTTAACAGGGGGAGATGACAGAATGGGAGTATGCGTGTTGCGGTGTCAGGTTTGGTTGTGGTCGTGTGGTTAAGCATCTGCTTTCTGTCTGACCCAGTGACCCTGAGCGAGAGAGGTAGGGAGACAGTGAGAGAGAGAGAGCAGGGTAGGGTCAGGGTGTGGGACAAACAGACGGCCAGTGTCAAAGATCAAAACGTTTACTGTTGTCCACTGCAACACCCTGCTGAGCTTTTGTCTGCGCGGTGGACAAAGGCTGCATGCCGTCACCTCTGGGATGTACTCTGTGCATGCAAACTTCATTTCCCTGCACATCAGACAAAACTAAGTTCTCACATGTCAACTACTTAAAAATAGCATTTGTTGTTATATTATCATATAAATTCATTTTCACTTCTTATTTGCTGACATTTGCCCTCTCTCTGTTCCTCCTTTTTTTGCTCACAATTTGAAGTTGAACTAGGCTGTTTGGGCTTCGTGTGTGTCCATATGTCCAAATGAGTCCAAATTGGTGCCTATGAGTTATTTTTATAGTATAGCTTTTATAGTATTAGCTATGACTATAGCTGTCTTGGTTACCATCCCTGCCTGCCTTGCAGAAGTGTCCTCCTTTTTGGGTCATGCTGGTGGCCACCCGAGCATGAAAGCTTTTGAAAACAGCAATTTTAGTTAAGACTTGCGCTAAAAACTGGTGTAAAAATAGGACTTTTGGAGTCTCGGTGCGATCGTTTGACTGCACAGTCTCTTTGGAGTAATTTTACTGCCAACTATAAAGGACCAGTTCCCCTTTATTTTAACTTGTTTTGTAGAGAGCTGCCCCAAAATTAATCAGTGAGTGTTGTGTGGGGATGCATACAGTAGGTCACCAATGTGAGAAGAGGAGAGGAGAAGAGAGGGGAGGAAAGGAGAGGAGAGGAGTTAGGTAAGCAGGTGACAGCAGTAGCCTCCAGCTGTGAACTGAGTGCACCCAGAAACAGCCTGACAGGGCCTGCTGGGGAAATGAGTCTTCTCTGGGAATGAAGCAGACAAGCACACACATGCATGTGCACACACACCTACAGGAAGGCACCCTGTGCATGGAAAGACACACACACATACATAGACAGAATGAACAACAGTACAAAAAGGCTCCCAAGGCGCAAGACTCAGACAGAAAATACATCACTCAGGAAAGAAATGCATCACCTGCAGAACTCTGAGACTCCCAGCCAGTAAGACTGCAGGAGAAGGCGTACGCATGCAAGTACAACTGGATGATTAGAATAATCATAACAATCCTAATACTTTCTTTCTTGCAAAGGTTTAGACATGTCATGACATGTCATGATAAACGAAAAAATCTATTTAATAACAGGAGACTGGGGAATTGATTTAATAATATAATAGGACAATAGACTATCCTTATGAGCATAGCAGCACGAGGTGATGAGTTAGTGAGAGGTGTGTGTGATGTCTGCTGACAGCCATGTTTCTGTGGGTTTGGGGCACAAGGGCATACCTGTCATCACACACCCGGTCCAAACACATACACACAAAAAACACCCGCTGTTGCTCTGTGTCTTTCTCTCCCTTCCAATACCCAGTTGTGCCAGAAGTACTATTATTTTTTATATTGGGAAAAACAAAATGAACATGTTTTGTTATGTGATGATTATTAGAAGGCCCCTATAGGATTAATTAAACCAATTATAGCACTTTATATAGTTTCAAAAACACATGAATTTTAATCCATAATTCATGGTAATTAAAATTGTTGATATGTTGGAGTTGAGATCTGACAGCAAAGAATGTAGTTGGGTTCATGGAGGGTTCATTTGTCTAGCAAACTGACTGATCAAATTACCTTCACGCGTGTGTGTCTGTGTGTGTTGTGCAGTTGTCTGTGTCTTTAGAGACCCAACTGTTCTTTACCACCACAAAATAAACATTCAAATAATTGGTATTTTCCACAAACATAAGAATAATTACTGGAAAGATCGACAAATCTAAAATAACTACAGTAGCTGTTTAGTAATAAGTCCCTTAAGGCTCTGTGTTAATGTGTTGCTAATGCATGAATGTTTTCTCACACCTACACTGACAAAATCATGTCCAACATTTGTTTTTGTTAAAAATGGGTGCATGTTTTTATGAATCGTATAAGCTAAACCTGCATATTACTGATGAGGGACCAAGAAAGTACATTTAAACAACATTTTTGTGAAATTAGAAGACATTAAACTGGTTTTAGGTATTTTATTTGCCTCTAAAACATTTTGTTTTTGGCACATCTCTTTTCTTTGTCCGTGTATCTGCGTGTGTGTCTATATCGCATTGCTGAGTGATGCACTACAGCAACAGCTGAAATGATTTTAATGTTCACATGGTCACCATAGCAACAATCTCGTTCCAAACATCTGATCATATTATAATCCATAACATCATTGCTACATTAGACCTCTGAGTAGAATAAGATTTAACAAGCAGAGCAAGAAACCACAAGGATTAAAAGTAATATCTGTAAAATGGTAAACTGATCTTATTACAACAGATAAAGAAAGAGAGCATGTTGAATTGTGTGATGAATCTAAAATAAAAGTTGAGTTAATGACAAGTTAAATTACAATGACAAATTACAAATCATATTCTAAACATTTTAAATGGGGATAGCACATCATTAGTAATGTAATTAATCAACACTTTATGTCATATTCATGAGTAAAGATTATCAATGTTACATCTTTTGCACAATATTATCTACAACAATGTTCATACATCTGTGGCTAGGCATGCAGTATATCCATTCATTAGGAACTCAGCTATCATCAGCTGACCTGGGGTGAAGATACGATAAGAAATCACTGATGAATGATAATTTGTTAATCTAGATTGCATTCATGTTTAATTGATCTGTTACAAATGCAGTAGGTTTTAAACATCCGTTAAAGAGTTTGACAGATTTTTTTGGCAGCCTCTACTCTGACACCCATTAAAAAGAACGTGTTGCAACCCTTAAATGAAACTGTCAGTAATTAGGAGTATAATTAGTTCACAAGAAAAGCTGTTTATTCTACCATTTTTTCCTTCACTAACATGAGTAACTAGGAAGGTAGTGAAGAAACTGGCAGCTAAATTAGTAAAATAGTTACGATTCAAAGGCAAACCGATGGAACTGACACCAAATTTATTTAGCTCAGCTTCATCTTTGGTTGCCATGACATAACTTGATTTGGTCTGTGGAACTTTTATGACGAACACAGCCTGCTTTCTCAACGATAATGAACAACCTTTTCTGTGTCATTATATTCTTTACATTCCAATTAGACATCCTTGTGTTCTTCTTCTGCTCTGCCTTATTTGTGTCATTTCAGTTCAGTTTTGTTGTGGTGTTGGTCTTGTAGAGATTTCACGTCAACTTCTGTATGTATTTTCCCCAGAGAACAGCACACTGTCATTAAGGGCATCAGTATCTTCCTCAAGGACAGTCTGACAGGGACAGACTCTGGCTGTCACCAGGGATCGAACCTTTGACCGACACTGCCGTTTATGTGTCCATCCATCTATATAGGAAGATTCCTATATTTCCCATTTAACTCCAAGCTTCCATTTTAGATGAAATACCTCCTCCTATACCGGCCATGTTGCCTGTTTCTTTACATAGATTAGAACACCTCACTCACACGCATACACACACACACACACACACCAACAGGGAGCACCAGCTGGATATGAGACTGTCTGTCTTTGTTAATTTCTCATCTGCCTTTCTTGTAATGCATCAGAGGTTGTGTGTGTGTGTGTGTGTGTTTTTCTCCTGTCCCTGTGCGTGTGTGTGTGTGTGTGTGTGTGTGTGTGTGTGTGTGTGTGTACACACTGTTTGCGGTCACACCCTTAAGGTAACACATGCTATCTTGGTGTGCCCAACATATTTTTGTGTATTTATTAGTTTGTGTGTTTTTGTGTGTGTGTGTGTGTGTGTGCAAGTGTGCTTGCCTACTCAACATGTTCATGTCATGTCTACTTCTAATCATCTTTGAAATAATGAAGAGGCTATGGAAGACTGACAGACTGTGTGTGTGCAAGTGTGTGTGTGTGTGTGTGTGTGTGGGTGCATGTGTGTATGTCTGCGTACATGAGAGAGAGAGAGACAAGCAAAAAGCCTGTGTTCTTCAGAAACCTCATATCTCCCAAAAGTCACCTTTTGCGCAATTGAGAAACAGTTGATTTTTCCCAATTTGATGGGCCTTTAATCAGAACCTTGTTTCATATTTGGATTGCTTCATAGTGATTTAAGCAATGCATTTGATTTGTGTGTGTGTGCATATTTGTGCATTTAGTGGAATTTTGGATGAAATACACATAATGTAGCTTCAGTGACAAAATACATTAGAGACTCATTAGAAATGCACTTCCTAGAATTCCATCATTTCTTTACAGTTAGTCCATTGCAGGGCTATCTTTGCTGATGGCTCCTGCAGGAAGCCACCATGTCTTTGCATTCAATTATAATGAATTATGGTTATACTTATTACACTCATGACACCAGTCTGTAAATGCACATTTGCACAAGACCTTGGAGGAAAAGAGCAATTGTTTCTAAAAAGCTGTTATGAATCCACAGGGCCCTGGAACAGCTGGAACAGCTAACTGGAGTGTGGTCGCTTTTTATTCCAATTTGCATGGCAAAATTATCACTTCTTTCAATTTAACAGCCTGTTCAATATGTGCAAGCTGACGTTTCTAAAATCATAGTAGGCAAACACAAATCTGAAATACAGCAGAGTAGATTTGGCTTTCTAGCAATTTAAAAACACGGCACTCGGATGGCAATCTGTGTGCAGGAATTAAATGTGTATCCTGTTTGTTGTCTAAGAGAGAAAACACACATGAGAGATTAACAGAGCTGTACCCTGTGTGTACCCACCTATTACAATCAACACTTTCAACAAATTTACTAAAGATAGGGGCTGGAGGGAGGAGAGGGGAGAGGGGAAGGAAGAAGGAGGACAGGCAAGACTAATGGAGGATAGAAAAGAGAGAAAGAAAGGAGAGGAAGGAGGGAAGAGGAGAAATGTCAGATGCGGGATGTGAGAAAGGTGGTGATAAATTCACCATGGGTGAATGTTAGTAGGAGGAGGCAGGAGAAAAGAAGAATGGGTGATTAGGGGTGGAGGAAGATGGATGGAAAGAAAGAACGGTGGAGTATGGAGCAGCCAAATATCAAGAATATGAATCTACACAACAAAGCACATACTTGCTCACTACTCAACAGGGGAGATCCCAGCACAGCACAGCAACACCAAAGTACAAAGATTTTCAAGGCAGAAAGTGAGAAAAGGGGAGCAGGGAGAACAAATTAAATAGAAAAAGTCAGAGTGAGAACTGAAAGTGCAATGCCCTCTAATGTTGGAAAATATCCAAGGCTTCAGATTCATTAAAAAATATGGAGCAACACACCCTCACACTTGCTCCTAGGGTTAGGGGCAACCATTAATCCAAGAATTACATTCATAGGCAACCACTAGGAAAATCAGCTTTGGGGAGGGGAATGAATGCAGCCTGGATTACCATCAGACAAAACAATCATATTGAAAATATCCAGAAAGTGTTCACTACCAACATATTTGGCAAACACAGTATGTTCATACTAAGCGTTATCAAAATATGTTCATATTGACTTATACTGTCAATGTTGGTTCAAGTTTTGGTTCCAATCTCTGCTAATGGCATCTGAGATCAGGTTACATTTATGGAACTAAAGCCACCTGGTTCAGGTCAAGGAAGGATTGTGCTTTTGGTTAAATATTTAAAATGTCAACACCAGCTCAAAGTATGACCTGAAATGTGGTCTCTGGTATCAAAGACAAATCCACACTGTTACATTTCCTTGTTCTATGTTATGTCATACTACTTGACAGTGAATCAAAGGAGGAGGAGAGGAGAGGAGAGGAGAGGGGGTGAAATAACAAGAAAAAACAAGTAATTACAAATTCACTGTATAGAGATTGGAAATTTATGAGAGGATTAGGTGAATGAAAGTCAAGAGGGACAGTACAAAATGAATAAAATAAGTATGTATATGCATAAAACACAGACACAAGAGTGGTGAGTGAGGTAGAGATAAAAGAATAGAAAAGGATGAGAGGACAGAGGTGAGAGGCTGTTAATATCAAAGCCCAGGGATGAATGTAGCTGAAATTCCAAATGTGAACTGCCCCCCC
>LKNJ01000401.1:0-68806 GCA_002120245.1 Maccullochella peelii | reverse complement strand
ACCCCCACACTCCCACACGACTGTTTTAACCACGCCCCATCTCTCTCTTTACCAGTCTCACCTCCTCCCCATCCCCCCTCGGTAAGTTAAAAGTATTTATATGATCAAGAGGCTGACTCTGCGACACATCTCCCTCCCTGAGAAATCAGCCATAAGCCACAGGATTAAATGTGTGTTAGAGAGTCTGTGTTGCGCTAATGTTCAGCGTGAGAGTGCTCGTCTGCCTCAGTGCGTGTATACAGTGTACTAATAGTCCAAAAGCACGTATGTGTATGTGTGCATTTAGCGGAGAAAGACAAAGAGATGCCCCTGTATGGTGCTTTTTCCATATCTTTAATCAAGAGTGTGGTCTTTCACTTTGATAGCATGATGTATTAACTTCATGTTCAGGTTTTGTAATATTCTCTCTCTCAAACCCTGCTCTCGCACTCAAATAGCCCCTGTTTGCACTTGGATTTGAAAAAGCACCATACCCCTAGCTATGCCCCTGTGTTTGTCAACGCAGGCATATTTTTTTGCCTCCAACCTAACCAATAAACCTCATTATTAATTGTACTTGAACTAATACAGGTAAATGATTACCAGTGGCGCATTAATGGACAGCATCAATCAATTACTTATAATCCGCATCAGAGTTGTAGACCACGCCAATCAATCTCTGCTATCCAGTGATGGGTTATAAAACCTGGTTGGAGGACCATTTCACTGCACCTGACAGCCTGTCCAATTTAACACTGATGACCAGCGTTAAATTACGAGAAGCTACCAGGGGATGACTGATAAATTTCAATTTAGCTATGTTGCAAGAACAAAGCACTACATTTCCTTGGCTCGTCAATATAAATTAAATTGGCTATTTTTAGCCCTCTGGATTAATTACTTGGTCACATGCTGGAGACTAGCCTTCAGTAGAACCAGTTGCATTTCCTCACCCCACCGATGACCAGAAATAGATTACCCGGCTGTCTACTGATAATCTGTGCTAGATGATTGATCAGTGTTAGTCCTTTGATTGAGTGCTGATGAAATCCATATTGTCAGTAAAACTCTGTGATAAGGTTAATCTTAGAGATGGTGTTGTAAAGAAGCTCAAACATAGAAGGTGCAGGCTGCGAGGTTGGACACAGCTCTCGTTTTGATTCTGACAGGCTGAATGTAGCCCAGAATACATTTAGGGTCTGGGAGACGGTGAAAAATGTGTGTGGGTTTTCTTCTTGTGTGCATCTGCACATGTGCAATTTAGTATGTTTGGTGAGTAAATTAAGCCTCTGGAGCCACAGGACAAATCTGACAGACGAAAGGAAGAGAGGGAGCCGAGGGGAGAGACGAGACGCACAGAAGAAGTTCTGAGCAGAGGAGAGGAAAATCGAGGGGAAGGGGACAGAAGAGGGGAAGAGAGGAGAGGTGGAGTTAAGCTGAGCGGAGCAGCAGGGAGGAGGAGGAGGAGGAGGAGGAGGAGGAGGAGAGGAGAACAGATGAAACACAGGAGAGGGAATCAAGGGAGAGAAGAAAAGCACAAGGCAAGTACAGCAATTTCTCACCATCTGACTTAAAGGGAAACTTGATTTGAGGTGCATTTGTTGACTTAGAGCTCAGCATTATGCTTTTTAAATGACATTCTCATAAGGAATTCAAAAATACACAGAAAGAGTGACACTTTTATAATAAACTTGTCAGATACACAGACAGGGTCCAAAAGGGAGCTGGGGTGTTGAAACCTTTCATTAGCCCAGCCCCAGGATTGTCCTCTAGTCCTTATTTTATTGCACAAAGACTGGAATACAGGATGTGGAATACAGACTCCTCAATTAAAACCCAGTATCATGACAAAATATGTTACTACTTTGCAAATGGCACTGTATCTTTGTGTCAAATGTGTCAAGCAAGTTGAGATATGAACGTTTTTGTCCACTGGCTACAGCAGCGTGTGAATCCATTAGCGCCTATTTCATTACTTTACCTTCAAGATTGGTTTTTAGAATAGAATTGCAGGCCCATACAATGATTGGTTACCTGCCAATGGCCCGGTAGAGTAGACTAATTCGCCAGCCACAGCCAAAATGTAACAGCATTTGGCTGGTGGCTGGTTTTAATTTTCCAGCTTCTTTTTAAAGCCTTGGTCCCTAAAATGTCAGCATGGATGAAGGGGACATTTAATTACACATTTATTTACCTTTTTATTCAGCCTTTACACTTTAAAACAGGTTTTATTTGCTTGCTTTCTTGGCCAACTTCTATATTTACCTTTGACATTTTATTAATCTTAGTGGGAGTGGAAATTTGCATTTCACTAAAACTAACTATTATTCAGCCAGCCTTGATTACATATACCATGAGCAGTTTGAAAATATCTGATGCTATGAGGTCTCTCACAGGCTAGACAGCCATGAGGAGATCAGTGCCAAGATCTGTGATCCAAAGGGTTTAAAATTAGATATTTTGTGCCTGAGGAAATCCCACCTTTCTTGTCTTTGTTCGGTCGACACCCCACAAATCACAATCTCTCATCTGTCCATCAGAGTGAACCATAAAAAAAAAACTTTTCAAATAGGCTGGAAATTCCTGTTTCTGTTTCTTTTTTAGAGTGAAACTACAATCTTGCAATCTGTGATGGTGCGAATCCAGGTGTCTAGACGTTCCTGGTGTCGATTTGTTTAATCACTGTAGGAATCCATAGTATTTCTGCTCAGTCAGCCTACACATGATCTCCCTACACTGGAGGATCATGCAGACTTTACAATGACAATGACAAATGGGTCACAATAGCTTCCACAGTAGTTAGCTTTTCAAGGTTTCCTTTACCTTCTTGTACAATTTTCAAACTCACTCTCCACCTTTCTGGTCTTAACCCACATTATTAATACGTTTTCTGACAAAATCAACCGGCTTGGTGTTGTCAGAAGCTTGAATAGACCTTGGCATTTGGTTAGTTAGAAACCGCCTCTCAAGATATGACCATGAATGGTCAGTCAGATTCCATACCACTGAAGCCTCAGCTGATGCAGCAATAGGTGTGCTTGCATGACTGTGTATATTTGTATGTGTGTGTGCGTGCTCACTCAAATGTGTGTTCATACAGCATTTCTGAACAGCATTTCTGAACAGACAAAGAAAGCGGGAGAGAGTATGCTATACTGTGAATATTTAAAAAAATTTTAACAAGAAGGAAAGAGAAGGGAGACACAGAGAAGAGAAGGAGGGGGGAGGTAAGAATGTGCGTGTGTGAGAGAGAGAAAGGGGGAGACACCACCATTATACGACATCTTTTTACTGATGTAGGCAACAGTAGAAAATGAATACATGGGCATGGTGGTAGAAATTTGGGAATAAAATGCTGTGTAAGGCTCGGGCCTCATCGCTATAAACAACTCACGTTCACACACACATGCTCGCACACTGAGACAAACACACTCCCGCACACACTTTGGTATAAGCAGCTCACGTTCACTGCCACAGCCCAAGAGCTACCGCAAGAATATTTATTGGCTACCAGCTCAATGGCTGTATTGAAGAGAAGGATGGAGAGAGAGAAAGAGAGAGAGTGAGGGGGGGGAGGGAGAGAGAGAGAGAGAGAGAGAGAGAAAACTGAAGCAAGCTGAAAATGAGGAAAGAGGGAAAGAGGCTGTTGGTTCCATCCCTCTCTCCTTCTTTCCTTTCATCCTCCCTGTAAGCCAATTTCTATTTCTCCGCTTTCCTCCGCAACACATCATACATCCAGGCACGCACGCACTTCGCGCCCACACGCACATCTCCCCTCTCACTCACACACATGCAGACACCTCACAGACATCCTCACGCGCACGCAGACACCCTCACACATACATAACCTACCCCCCCCCCCCAAACACGCACAGAAGAAGCAGCATTTTTCTTATGACTGCAGTAGAAAAAAAAAACTCAGCAACCAGTCTCACCCAAGCAGTTGGTTGTGCGCGCGTGAGTGAGGGCGTTTATGTCACTGCGTGCGAGTGCGCTTATGTATGTGTGTGTATGTGCGCGTGTCGCATCCCCTTACCTTGCGCGCGCGAGGAGAGCGAGCAGAGAACGAGACTCCACAGAAAACAGCGCATCACCGTCATTCCTCCGTCCGTCATCCTCACGTCCATCCCTCTCATCCTCCTCTTCGTCGTCCCCCTCTTCATCCTCCTCTTTGCCGACGAGGGGTGCGCGAGACAGCGTTCCGTGCCACTATTGGTAATATTATTAGCATCAATACATCTTCCGCGTGCCGAGCGCGAGCCCTCTAAGCTCTCACCGGGCCGCATGCTGCTTCACATCCAGAAAACGGAGGGAGAGAGAGAGAGAGGAGAGGGAGAGAGAGAGAAAGATAGGGACAGAAAGAGAGGGACAGAGAGAGAGAGAGAGAGAGAGAGAGGGGAGACGCGTGCGTTTTATTTGCCTCCTCCTTCTAACATAGACTAGATAAATCCTTCATATCCAAAAAATTACTTCAGTCAACATCCAGAGAGAGAAAAGCAGAGAGACAGATGGGGGGAGAAGGGACAGGCACACAGGTTGTCTCTGTCTTTAAATCCACTCTCCGCTGGGTTTGAGCGATGCTTGTCGTCAATATCTCTCTATTCCGTCCCGTTCCCTTGCAAAAGAGTGATAGAGAGAGAGGGAGAGCTTCAAATCCACACTTCCTCCGGGCTACATCCCCTCTTCATTCTGAAATATCCCTCTTTCTATACAGGCTCTTTGGCTTTTCCCCTCCTTATAAGCCTCTCCACTCGAGTCGTTTTGTACAGTATGTGTCTCCTCTCCTCCGTTTCTCGCGTCTCTTAAAAAAAAATATGTTTCTGTTCCCCTTGGTGTCTCAAAAATGGACAGGGATATCCGTTCTATATTTCTTTTCTGACCGGATAACCCTCCTCTCCTCCGTCTCTTGACTCGTGCGTCTGTCAAACCTTCCTCTTCTTTTCCTCCTCTTCTCCTCCTTTCCTCTCACAAACAACGGCGAAGAAGACGTAGCATCATTACTCCTCCTGAAAGAAGAGAAATAAATCACTCTCTCATCATTCTCTCATTCATTTGACTTCTTTTCACATAAGCATCACTATCAGTTCATTCCTTTCAATTTCCTTACCAAATTCAAACCAGAGCTTGCTCGTTATGTTGAAACAGTCCTCCTTTAGTTTTCTCTGAAGTCCAACGAGGAAAAGATACTATGACAATCCCTCTTGTTGTCAGAAACCAGAGGATACATGCATCATCCTCTCTGCTTGGTATACTTGGGTCTTTTCTCCCGGTGTCGCGGCTGGTGCGTCTCTTCCTTCTCCCAGCCGGTACAGAGATGCTGCCTTCAAGTGCTCCTCGTAGCTCCCGCGACCACTCACGTGCTTTTGGTCGGAAATAAAAACATAAAATGGACTGTGTGAAAACTAGATTGTTGGTTTATTTTGAACATCAGGCTACGCAGAGGATACTCTGTGTACTCTTTGCACTCCTTGCAGATGCAGCTGTGTGAAAAGGACAAAATGCAGGGGCGTCCACTGGCACTGTGGATATGGGCGCTTGCCAAAACTTTACCATAGGATGTCCAAATTTGATCAAAACAAAGAGGAAAGACAAATAAAACCACAGAGTCTGTTTGGAAGCCAAATTCAAACTAAAAGAAGAAAATCTTACTATGAGAATACTGCCCTTTAACTGTGTAACATGACGTGGTAAGCTATGCCCAATAGTCACATGGACGGGCCAATAATGACTTGCCGGCCATCAGTCATTGTTGTACTTGTCTTCTGAAATGAAATCAATAGGTACAAGGAAAAGCTTGGAATTTGGTGGCACAAAATAGACACAGACACTTTAGTGTATCTATTGGTCCAGTGAAGTGACACCGTTGAGTTCTTGATAGCATCTAATTGATTTTCTAGCCAACACTTGTGTTCATTTAGTAGCTATATGATTCAGCTGTGTGCTGAATGTTACTTGCTACTGCTTTGGCTGTGATATTAACACAGTCCCTAAGGAAAATGTGTGAATACACTAAAACATCAACAAAGAATGATTACCATATTAATAATTCGTGACATTCCAAATAATAACATACATTGAAATCTATTATTCATAGCAGTAATTATACTATCAATTGTTCAAACAGCTTAACAGCTCCCTTAAATGTCACATATTGGCAACTCAGTTATCCTATAAATGTCTTGGATTGTACCATTTTCCTAGTATATTCCTAGTATTTGTAGCATCGGTAGTTGCGATCTAATCCAGTCAAAATAAAATCTCATCCAAAACATGCAGGCAGCAATAAGGGAAGCTATAAAGAAGACTGCCTTCTGTCTCCTCCAGCTCAAAACATTATCACATATTTCAGGTTTATTGAAAGTAATATCATAATAAAGGCGTTGTAATTGGCATGATTTCTTTTCTTTTGTTAGTCAAACGCTCTATCACGTCTTTCATGCTCTCAAAAATACTGAGGCAAAGAATCAAATTGCGTATAGATTTTCACATCATTTTTAAGAAGAGAAAATTAGCTATCAAGTCATTAACAACAAAAAGCCAATATGCTGGTTTGAACTCAATATGCTGTACAAATATAAAAGACTCCCCCACACAGCCTGGGAAATACATACTCACATCATAACACCCAAGTGTGTTTCATCAGCTTGAGTTTGCCAGCTGAAATTTTGATTGTTTAAGGCGAGTGGCGTTTAATACTTACGAATTTCTTCCTAAAAAGAGCAGCAAAGTTGTATTTATTGTCATAATAGAACCAAACCTATTACAGCTGCAGTAAGTAGAGGTATAAATTGGGCATGTTGATGTCAATGCTTTCACAGTAAATGGTGGAATTTGAGTTGTGTTAAACAGATTTTAACTACTGAATGAACTGTCTGGGTTAATTATATTAATGATTAAAAATTAATTGATAAATTGTCGTTAAGAATTTAACCGATTAAAAATGTATTAACCGACAATGTATGCTTTTTGTGTACCATTACTCCGTTCATACAGCTACTAGCCGCGATTCAAGTGAGAGCCTTATTGTTCACAGACATTCGTCCAATCTAAATAATACATTTTTATCTTGTCTGTTAACGGTTAATGATTGGTCAGAAAAACTAATTCTAAGCCCCCCTAGTCTGGGTGTCTATTTTTCACATACATCCAGTTTTTATTTACCCTCGGAGGAAGCCGTCACATTAGAACCCATCTCCGACCATCTGTTTCTTGCTGCATGGAGTGTGGTTCTCCTTCCAAGGTTATGAATGGGCTGTGTTCAGATGACGTTAAGTCCTTGATTTTGATGCCTTTTGAGTTAAGGCAGCAGGAAGCTAGTGGGCATAGTTTTTGGATAATGCAACCTAGCTGTCTGTGGAAAGGGTGAGTTTAATTACTTTGATTTATAACTGCAATGCTATCACTGAAAATGAAATAGTAGTTACACTGCTCTTTAGAGAGTAAGGTCATTTTAGGGTTACACATTACTGACACAGAACATTGCTGAATATGAGCATCAAAAACAATCAAAATCAACCTAGATTCCAGAGTTAATTTAGACTTTTCTATGTGTATTTGTTAACTTTTTTTGACATTAAATCATTTAATTTGTTCCTTATCTCTCATTTTTATTGTATCTTATTATGCTGTTTATCTTTATCTGATAATCAAATGTTATTATATCCAATGAAGTTAATTCCAAGGTGAGACATGCACACACACACAACAAAGCAACTGCACAAAGAACTTATCAATTCAATTTGTCACAAAAACAAATTCACTTTGCCAGACAAACCCACTTAAACATTTACATTTGAAAAAGGATAAAGAAGAAGAAGAAGAAAGTCACCATATTTACTATCACTTTGAATAGAAATATGAATGAAGTTAAAATGTCAGGAGGCTTTCAGAAGGAGTCTCGTCACTAAACAGCCCCAAGGGAAATATGCAAACCTCATCTGGGAAACCAGTCATGTTTTGGTCAATTTCATTCCCATATCATAGTCAAAGTATTAAATTAGTGACAGTGCTTTGGATTTCCTGACCATTCATTCTCAGTCTGTGTGCAGCTTCAGTGTAATCTACAGTGTTTGTGTGTGCATGTGATTAAGGGTCACAGGGGCAATGTATGTGTGTTTGTCTGAAACACACAATTTGTCTGGAATTTCTGTAAGGTGGAGGAATATCTTCACAGGTGTAAGCTATATAAATGCGCCTGTGTGAGGGTTAATGAGAATATGTGTGGGTGAGTGTGCTTGTGTGCCTGAATATGTGTGTGTGTGTGTGTGTGTGTGTGAAATCTGCTCCCACACGTTCCCTTAAAGCACTCTTCTGCCATCTACAGGCACATTTTCTCTCCCTCCCCCTTTCTCCCAATCACAAACCTGGTGTTAATCATTCTGGCATCATCTAAATATTCACTGCACGACTTCAGAGTGTGCACGCTGTACATACTGTCAATATGCATGTACCTAACTGCATGTGTGTCTCAAATCCTCTGTGGGCAGATTTGCGGGTCCTGCATCGGCTGTACGTCTTGTGTGTTGCTTTCAGAAATCAATAAGCCATGTGTGAGGTTGGTGTCCTGAGAGACAGACAGGAAGAGAAAGAACAAGAGAGGAGAGTGGAGGGAAGAGGGGGAGCTAAAGAGGAGAGGATGGAGGGAGGGGTGTGAGGTAGGAGATATAGAAGAGTGAGAAATGGAAAAGGGAGGCTAGAAGCAAAATGCGTATGAGAGGAGAGAGAGAGAGAAGAAAAAGAGGGAGAATGAGTTGAAGAGATGTCAAATAAGGAGATGAGGGAAGGAAAGTGGGAGAAAAGAGAAAAACAATGGAGACAAAAAAAAGGCTGAAGGGAAAAATGGGAGGTACAAGATTTAAAACATTTAGACTAGAGAATTGTAGATAGGGAGTGAAGGGAAGGGAGGAGGGCGGTGGGGTGGTTGGGGCTGGAAAATAAAATGGAAATGTATGTGTGAGAGGGAGAAAGAGAGGAGAGAGAGGAGGAGAAAGAGACAGCTAGAGAGAAAATGAGAAGGAATGAGATGGTCGAGCTGGAGATTCTTGCATCAGTAATCCACTCTTCTGAAAGGTTCTTTGCAGTCGCCCCAAAAAGTAGACATACTGAACAGGCAGGTGTAATGTATTCCAGCATGTCCTAGAAACCCAGGAAACTAAGGTTCACATTGCATACTTATTCTACTGTATATTAGCCTTTTCCAGAGCAGCTTACATATCGCAAACAGGTAGAGGCATCATTGTCTTGTTCAAAGTAATGCTGTGACAGAAGTGAACTTGTCAACCTTGTCCTTGTTAATCCCTGTTGGTTCCCTACAGAGTGGTACCACTGGTTCAAACAAGGTCACATATATGATTGTTAGATTTCCAAAAACCTATTTGTGTCCATTACTGTGCAATTGTTCTGATCGCAGCAATCAGTTTGTTTTTTATGATTTGAGATGACACATCCCATCTCTTTGGATCTTGAAGCCGCTGACAAGTGCTTCAATAAATCAGCAATTTCTTCTCCATATACAATCCTTATTGTTGTAATTGTGCACGGCGCAACGGAACACGCCAAATCTTTTAACAACCCATTTACACAGATTATGTTTTGTATTGTGCATTGTGTCATGTCTGTGAGTTTTCCTGAAACAAGAGTGTACAGTGCAGCAAGCAAAGCTTAAAGGGAATTCATTAGTAACCTACAAGAAAGTGCAACCCTGTCCTTCCATTTCCATGCAATGCCAATTGTATTTTCATTCAGACAAACATAACCTTTCTGAAAAAGCTAACAGACACATTGGCAGCTTGAGTTGAGGAACACTAATACTAGACACTGTCAGCTGTCAAGTTTCTTTCAAATATTGTTTTAGTTTGATTCTATAATCATGAACTGCCGATACACAATTTGAGACTGATTTTAACAGTTGGACTTGTGTATAACCTTACCTTACCTTGTGCACTAAACCAGTTAAACTTTGAGTAAAGCTAGGGTATGCTCGAGTATGACTTGTCATCAGACAACGTCAAAAGTCAAAAGTGTTTGTAACTGTTCCAAATGGCTATACTCTCATGCGGAGTGAAAAGTATGCCATCATAGAGAGGGTTGAGACGTGACAATCGTTCAAATGGGGTCAAAAGTGACAGAAGTAGTTGTGTGAAGAATGAAAAAAAGGGCATAAGAGAAAAGTTTAAACCCTGCCTAACCTTCAGACACGCTGCCAATTGCTGTGTGAAGAGTGCGTGAATTGAATATCGGTTTCAGAAAGTTACAGTAATTATGACATGCAGCCCCTAATTTGCGACGTCGGAAAGGTGTAGGGGAAGTGGGTTTCAGACGCTGTTCTACCATCCAACAAGCACTTGTGTTGAAATATTCTGACTCCTTAAGACTGAACGGCCATTCAACAATGATTTGTCAGAAACCATTTTCAGAATGTTAATTGTCCTTTTCACACAGAAATATTCCACACACTGGAAGAGCAATGAACTACATAGGGTCAAAATGCAGTATGCTTCCAAGGTTACATGCCTGTTCAAAAAGCATACATACATTATGTTCAGGCTGATCTCCATCTCTCTATTCTTCTTCTCTATTCATCCACCCAACCAACAGACAAGTAAGCAGTAGTTAAAACAATGGGCAAGAGAATGACACAGGGTTCGTACAAAGTCTTGAAAGTTTGGAAAATGCTTAATTTTAACCATTGCGTTTTCAAGGTTAGGAATATGCTTGAATTCAAATACACTCCTTGAAAAATTCTTGATTTTCAACATTATCTGGTGTTTCCTCATCTACACAATCACTCATGTAAACCAAAAATCTTTTAATATTTAAAATGAAACCATCCCGTTGTCATATTTGTTTGCTGTCTCCTGGCATTTATAGAAACAATTTAGATGTGATGCTAAAGGCTTCGAGAGTCTGGAAATTTTTGGTTTAGGTACTTAGAAAACTTTAATTTTAAAAAGCTGTATGAGCCCTGAAGACACTCAGGTGCCTCACATAGGATTTCACATACTGCTGAAAGCTAAAATGCCATTGTCTACAGTGACAGGATCCACGATTTGTTGCAAGCATCAAGCATATTTCATGCGAAGGGGACTACACATGCAGTAGCATGCTCGAGAACAGCAGGGCAGCAAGATCCTCACAGCAGGGTGGCAACAAGACCCTGTCAGATATGTATTCTGAATATTTGACTTGAGCCCTTCTGGGACTGGCATAAAGCGGTCACGTCTGTATATGAGCGGGCAGCTTAACTGCAGCTGTGGAAAATAAGAATCCCATTTTGTAAGACGTTTTGTGAAGAGCAGCATCCAAGCAAAACAAAAATGACGGATTTATTTATTTTTTGTCAGTGGAGCATGGTCCCTCAACGGGAGATCCACTAATGAGGTAATTGACTAACGAGATATCCAATCAGGAGCCACAGTGCCGGAGGGCGGGAAGGCGGCTGCTGTCGACACAATCGAGTGATTCCCATTTTGCCAACACACGCACGCATTTATGCCCACACACTCTACCACAGAGAGAATATTTGTTCATCGCCAGCTGCCTGTGTACAAGCAATGTTGCTTGCGGGGTGGTGTGTATGGAGAGAGACAGATTGTATACGAGTCCTAGATGTGTGTCTGTCTGTGTGAAAGGGAGCAATGTACAACAAGCGGCAGCATCCTTGACTTTACAACAAGGTGCCAGTGGAACATATTGTATATTGTGTTCATGTTGAGTTGAAAGATACTAAAGTACTTTATGTGCTGAGTAAATGCCATGACTGCTGCACTGGTCTAATTTTTCTTCATTCCTGAAAACTGAAAAACTTTGGTGAATTCACAGCTGGTACGCCTCGGCCACACCATCTACCTCTACCTGTACGTGAACTTCTGTGGCTCACACACGTGTGGTGTCGATAGACACCGCTGCTGCTGGGACACTGCTACTGCCAGCCCTATCTTTGTACACTGAATTTGATAATGGCCACCAATAATATAATGTTTAATTTCATTATAAATTTCATTTATATTTAGTTTAGATAGAAAAAGGTTAAGAGGCGTGAGCTCAATTATACAATTATTTTTTTAATGTCTATGTCTAATGTAGACAATGAAACTGTGTGTCAATATGACTATCAACAGATCATTTTCACTTTCTATTTTTGCTGAGAACCAGTGCATCACGCGAAAATAATAGGAAACACACCGAATCTCCAGATGACGTGCCATGGCTGCTCACATGGGCAATGTGGCTGCTTTAACCTGTTAACACGGGCGCCGAAATGAAAAGCAAGAGGTTCCGAGATGCACATGTGCTGCTCAGGTAGGCGGTGTGGACCGGGCATTAGACCTGCTATGACAGGATGCAGGAACCTTGCGTGTCAAAATGAGAAACTTGTATAAAATTGTGTACACCTGATGTCTGCTGCTTTATACAGATGTCTTTTTGGCATTTACTATTAATAATTGAAGGCCTAGTTTGGTAAGTACTCAAGCATTTTCACTACATGACAGACTACATTTAATTTATTAAATACAAAAATACAGATAATGGTAAAACTGCAGATATTTCCGCTTTAATAGGAATTTCCTTTTCCTTTTCACAATAAGTTCACATATAAGGAATGCTCTTGATGCTCAGATACGGTTCTTTACTTTCTTTACTCCCATTGACGTAGTGTTCAAGTGACATTTATCTTTCCTAAGTGTTTCAGTTGATAAGAGAAGAATGTTTTGTCACCAGTGACAGAAAACATGAATTTTGGAGTATTAAACAGTTAATAGCACCAGAGCAATCCTGCTATTATTGCACATCGAAGCGAGATATTGATGTGGCATCTAGTTTTTAAAGGGGTGAAGCGGATGTGGCCCCAAGCAACCAGTTCCCATTACTTTCAGATAGTGGTGATTTGGATGCAATCTACTGCACTCCATTGCACCATGTATGTGTGTGTATGTGTATGTGTGTGTGTGTGTGTGTGTGTGTTTGTGCGCGTTTGTGTGGTCATAAGTGTTCTGTGTGTAATCTCTAATAAAGCAGTGATGGCCATTTTGAGTGAGATGGACTGAATCTAAGTATTGTACTGCCTGCTCTGATATTCTCTCTCTCTCTCTCTCTCTCTCTCTAAGAATAATAAAATAAAAAATAAATTTAAAAAAATAGAAAATGAAAAAAGGTACAATTCATAAAATCGTCAAGAAAATAGCAAAAAACTTGCCAAAGCATTCGGTAAAGATGATCTCTCTCTCTCTCTCCCTCTCTGCCTGCAGGAAAAGAGGAATCTTCTAAAACGGTAATTTATCCACATCTCATTCCCTCTTTTCACTACATTTTTCCTCTGTGCACTATCAGAGGAGGACTCAAACACACCCTCAATCACACACACTCGCAAACACACACACACACACACACACACACACACACACAGGTGGGGCATTTTTGGGTTGTAAATCCAACACTAACCGAGAAGCTGTCGCCAGCCACACCTGATAAATAAGGAGCTCTTGTGAGCGTGTGCCTGTGCGTGTATGTCGACTATGTGTGGGTATGTGTTTGGCGTGTGTGTGTGTGTGTGTGTGTGTGTGTGTGGGAGGGTGGGGGTCGTCGAATTTATGGCTTTTAGTTTAATGAAGTTAACAATGAGGTAGAAAATCATCAAAGAAGAGAGAGGGGGGGGATGAGGAACACAGCGAAGTACAAGCATGTCCATCCATTATGCCAAGTCAAAAAGGGAAAAGGACACCATTCGTTGTGGTTATTATTCTGTCATGTTAGAATTTAAACTAAAATTCTGTGTCTAATAGTTAGCAATCGTCCAATCTTTTAATTAATCTGATTTAAGAATAATCTCAATAAATCTAGATTAAAAAAAGGTCACGGAATTGCTTAAACCTGCATTAACAGATTTTTTGCCCACATTACACATCTAGCAGATACAGAACAACATTAGAGTCATGTTTCTTGCCACCTAATGAATCTAAGTCAAATATTCACTCTCCTTTTCTCTACCAGTTCCTGAGAAAAATATCTGGCTCTTTAGTGGCTAAATGCTCCACTATGTTTAACAACTAGTCAACCGTTTGTTGCTGGGCAGGTAGCGTACAGTGGCTTTATCAGGGCTTTTTCGAAAAAGAGATACCTGCTGCGGCTGGAGACGATGCTGATGAGAGCAGTGAGCATGAACCAAGTTTAAGGTTGTAAAGTCAAAACAATAAGCTGAAAGATGCTATAAATCTCTATAGAGTGGGGGAAGTGCGGAGTTGGGTGATACAAGCGACCTCCTTCACATACAAGTAGTTATTTGATCCATTCTTTACATAAAAATAGTAATTATAGTAGCTTTAAATAAATACCATCTATGCAGTGCAAGCATGGACAAAGTAAAAAGTGACATGTGCATGTTGCTTAATGGTCATTGTTTTCACTTTATTCTTGTGCTTGTTTTACTCAGTCCCACCACTCTCAGAAGTCAAATGCTACTACTCCTCATTACATACAGTGTATGTGCACATTACAGGCTTATGATCATAATCCTCAGCCTGATCACTGTCTTAACAGAAGAACCAAGCATAGGCTGAGTTGAAACAAAGGTCCAAGGAGACTCATTATAAACGCATGAAGGCTCATCAGCTGTAGGTTTCTTTGCTTTAGTTTTCTGGAATGTGTCATGCAGCAGCTCTGTAAAACAGACCCATTGTGCCATAAGAACCATATCACTGATGTCCATTCGGCCCTTCCAAGAACTTTTAGCTCCAATAAAATAACAATGGCTTCAACAACAACAACATGTTGAGATGACCAGCAGGACATCAAGTTACCTAGCAACATGGTTAGAGCCAACATGCTGCCGCTGAAAAATGGAAGTGTGGATTGGGTCACACCCATTTGTTGAATGGGTGCAATGTGTCTTTTCCCTGAGTGCTGCATTTTTAGCACCTAATAATGACATTTTTCAAAGAGGTGCCATATTTATCATGAATAACTTTTTCATAAAATGAGTGTTAAAAGAGTATGCCTATCAGACCATGCAGGTTAGATTAGGGAGTGCTGTATAGATTATTTTTTTGTTGTTGTCAGTAATGGGGTTAGGCAGGGTGGGATATTATCTTAACTCTTGTTTGACTTGTATATAAAAGACCTGTGCGGTAATTAAATGCTTGTTAAACAGGCTGTGTTTCTCATAATTAATCTCTTTTTTTTGTATACAGATAGTTAGGTTTTTTCTTCCTTGCAGTGTTACAGATGTTGAGTACATGATCCCAATATGGTCCTGACTATGACATAAGACTTGACACCACAAAGAAAATTATATTTTAATTAGGTGTAAGATGTAAAGAGGATAGAAAGTTAAACTTTCCTGAGTTATCTGGGTCATCTTTTTACAAATGACTCAATGGATAATAGAGATGCATATCGACAGGGATGATAAAAATACAGTATATGCTCAGTGTAACACACGCTCAACTGATGTTAAGATGTCAGTGTTCAGGGATTACTGTGGCCCCCTGCTCAGCTGTGGTGTAGGTATGAAAAGAGCAGCATGCAGGGACTTACAGCCGCTTATGCCATGAGGATGTTTTTGTGTGTGCAAAGATCTTACATTGCGACTCTTTTTTGATTTTTTGATGATTGTAAGCATAAATGTACCCATATGTCAGGCAGTGATAAGGAACCTTATAAAGAACAGCCTAACTGACGCACTGGTGAATCCTACCAAAAGCTGCTCATGTTGTGATGTGGTGAGTTTCTTTGTACTTTTGAGAGTGGGTGATGCTGATTAGCTTTCAGTTGCAGTGTTCATTGAGATTGCATTGCAATGTAAGTGCATGTAAGTGAAATTGATACTTGAAATGTAATTAAGTATATTTATTATATTTGTTATATGGACCTGTGATTGAATTGTTACCCAGCAAACCAAAAAAGCCAAAAATATAATATTCACTCCAATTTTGCACCCAAGAGATCAAAGTAATATATCCATTCTCTTAATAAACTTAATACGAGCATTGTTTTTTCAAACAAGCCCCTACTGCTGCCCCTATATTATGTTTTCATATGATCCTTAGTGTAAAACCATGAGAATATTTTTTCTTACAGTTCTATAAACATTGCCTCCATGGATCTTCATTTGGTACTTGAAATACCTTGTCCTCCATGTACTGTACCTTCTACTCAAACCTCAGGAACTAAAGAAAGATTCAGTTCTGCAGATCCAAATAGTCTTCCATAAAAATCACAAAAAAGATTTCCAGTGTTACTGAGCACTGATTTGACACCTGCTGTCAAATATATTTTACAATTTGCTTATGTTGTATTCAGTTGGCTCTACTGTTAGAGAGCACATCATCAAGTGAAGGACAGTACGCATTGGATTGTTCTCCACAAAGGCCTACTGTATCTGTGTCAGGGACTTATGAAGATTATCTGGAGAGGGAAACAGAAAATAGATGATAGACAGAAAAGGAACAGCGAGGCAAAAGAGAAGCAAAGTCAGTGAGAGACAAACAGAGGCAGGTGCTCAGTGTTCAGTGCCATTGTTGGACAGCAACGTTAACCTGCTAATGCCAGTGTACACATAATTGATCTAATTATCTCACAACAGCACACTTCTTACACAGTCTGAATAAAATGAATCACATTTAGAAATACAATCATAATCAAATTTAACCAAAGCCTTTCCATTCATTTGTAAATGAATTGTATGTGTGCAAGAGTGTGTGTGTGTATGTATGTGTTGTCATGACAGAGGAAGAGACAAAGAGAGAACTTTGCAAAGACAACAAACTTGCAGTTTTTCCAGAGGACACTCCTGGGGCCCAGACTGAGGAGCCTTAAGGCATCGTGCTACAAGGCTCACAAATAGCTGAAATATTCTCCAAGTCAAGAATCTGCATGCTGTTATGCAAGTCACCACTCAATGCACCTTTCTAAATGCCACAGACACATCTTCACCTCAGGTTCAGGGTTATAAAACTGGAAAGAAAGCAACATTTAGAGATGGAGAGTGTAATAAATAGAACATTAGAGGAGAAACTGGGTACATAAAAAAACTTGAGCTGTCCTTACTTCAATTCATAGTATTGTGCAATGGTGATATCAAGGGAGGAGATGGAGGTCTAGGGTGACAGGGAGTATTATGATCACATGGGCAGGGTGACCTAGTGGTACCAATTACTGAAAGGTCACGGTTTGATCACAGAAAAAGACACTGAGTGTCCATCAGTTACCATGTATCATGTCAAATAGTCCTTGAGATAGACCCTGAATGCCTGCCTGCTCACTCAGTTCAAGTTCATGAATGGTAAGCATGGTGGTATACCCTGTATATTAATCAAACTTAAATAAAAAGGGGCAAGCTTTACTGTAGAAGTGCAAACAGCTTGCACCTTGAAGTACAGTGTGTGAAAGGAGCATTTAAAATATGATCAATATCTGTCAAAAACTACTACTCTATATTGGATTGCTCTGCATTTCAACAGAGAAATCCAATATAGAAAATGTAACAAAAAGAGGAACCATGGGGTCAATGGTAACATACTGTATACTGGAGTCAAACTGAACTGTTATACCCTCTTTTTAAACCTCATGCTTGTCCACGCATCTATCGCAGTTCCTCGTTAGACTAGCTGTCAGTGTTGAATGCAGGCTTTTACATTCATCAAGTATGGCTAAATGTGCAAGAAACAAGGGTTTCATGTCTCACTTAGATAGCTAGAAGGGTTGCTAATATTAAGTACACATTTAGATACTTGGTCAGCAGAGCTATAATGTGCCACTCAGTAAGAGCCCCTTTCAGCCCTGTGAAAACGAAGATAGCTTCTCAGTTTCAATTAGTATCACTTAGTGAAACCAGAGAAATGACATCTTAGCAACCAGAAGCTGTCTCAGGCTCTGAAAGTGCAGAGAGCTGGGTTTGATTGCCTACAACATAAAAACTGTCATTACATCTTGTACTTTTTTTGGTCCTTAAACTCGGAGCAATACGAAATAAAAGAACATTAAACCTTTACCGTTATAAATTCTACTCTCAAATTTAAATAAATATTTTTTATGATTACTAGATTCACAAAGAGACATTTTTTTCAGAAACTGTCAACTAGAGAAGGGGGGAATATAAGGATGCAATCAGGCCTGTTTGGATATAGGTGGGGTATGTACAAGGACAGAAAATGACTGTTGGGAGAGAGAGAGATGAGATGGAGTGAGGGATGGAGCAGAAGGAGTGAGGAATGGAGCAGAAGGAGTGAGGAATGGAGCAGAAGGAGTGAGGGATGGAGCAGAAGATTGAAGAGAAAAAGATAGATGGATGAGGTGAGTCTCCTACTGAAAGGTCAGCTGTTCCTGCTGCAGTTAATGTTTTACCTTTTATCTTCTGAGACAGATGCACGATGACAGATAATGGATTTTGCCAGGTATCATTCAATAAAAACGCTTGTATTAAGGTGGAGAGACATCAGTGGAGGATGAAGTCAATTAGTCCCCAATGATGCTGGAGACAAACATGCACTTCCTCTCTTTTCCTCCTCTTCAAACCCTCTGTCTTCTGATCTGCTGTTTACAAGGTGTACAAACTGTACAGGAACTGTGCCATCTTTTTCTCGGGTTTTGCTTCATTTTGTGCCACATTTTTTTTTGTTTTTTTTGTTTCATTTAATTATTGTTGGTGTCTAGTGACTGACAGCTGCAGAATAATTATTGAGATATTAAACTTAAAGTGATAAAATACACTGCTTCCTTGACACATTACCAACCTTGGTGAAGCTCAGACCGAAGCAATGTAGAACAATTAGCCAAGCAGAGAAGATGCAAACACAACTCTGGTCATGTTATTCAAAATGTTGTTCTGCAAGCTCTGCATTCAAAGTTTTGCTCACAGAAAACTACAAGAATTAGCAGTCAAATGTAAGTATCAAAACTAAAACTATAAAGCTAGCCTCCCTGATGCTAAATTGTTTCATGTTTCACATGTGAATTCTAGAAACTAATAACTGCAGCTGCATGATAAATGTAGGTGTGTAAAAAGTATGATATGTTATTGTACCTGGCCTCACACAAGGTCAAATAACTGAACTGGACTTACCGATTGCCTCTCGCGAATTGAAAAATTGAAAACATAAAAACTGCATTTTCCCAGGGGACAGGGGCTTTCCAGGAGACTTTAAATGGCTCTGTGGAAGCATTGGACAGGCCTGGTATGACGTGTACTCAGTGTAGCAGTCTGAGGAGATGGTGAACCATGACTTTACTTTTGTGAGGATTTTAGAAATCTACTCTGCAAGTCTGCAAATAGACCATCAGTTGTACAAAGGACCAAATGCAATAAGTCAGGTCATTTTTGGTCATTTCGTTATTGTGGTGTCATGTGAGCAAATTGGTCTTTCAGGTCAAGATACAACAGAGTGTATAAATAAATACCTGTTCAGCATGTTGACTTCTTTTGGGTTTGGGGACAAATATGTCGCTGGAATGAATTATTAAACACTGAAGCCTCGTGTCTATTTAAAGTAAGTGGGAGGTTAAGTAGGCATGTTCAGGTGGGGTAAAGCATTCAGGAAGGATGTCCACTTTAAAGCCAGTACTATGGTACAAACAACTGCAAAGGTAAAGGGACAGAACAGTTATAGATATACCAGTGGGACTACAGTTGAATAAAAAGGTCTTGGGGTTCACCAATGTTTAGAGGCTGGGATCTAAAAGAACTAGAAGGATTGTCTGTCATTGGAATCCAAATTGTTGAAATGAAAGTGGCCGCTTTCCAAGATGTCATAGAGAGGATGGGTTCATATTATTAATAACCTGGCAGCATCATCACTGTGGCACCAGCTGGCTGTTAAAACTAGTACCATACTGCTAAGCCTTCAGAGAAAACCTCTGAAACAGGCACCATTGACTTAACAAAGCAGTCTTACACCTGCTAGTACTTGAGGGAGGGCAGGGGTTGGTGCACCAGAGACAAAGATACTCCAGGCAGCTCTACTGCTCAGGCACTGGCTTGGCAGAACATGTCTTAGCACTGCTGAGGGGGACCGGTGCTTTAGAGCTGGACTGCCAGCACGTTTGGATGTAACTTCACAGAGTAAAACATCACAAGGGCCCATGACATTCACATCTTGGGCCTGACATCTGCTGGTGTCTATATGACTGGAGGATGCAGACCTTAAGCTTGGTTGGATGAAGAGTCTGTTATTCACAATCTACCTTTATTTCTGCCTGTATTTATGGTCAAAGTAGGGAATTCAGACACATTTAATCTATTTATTATTGATAGCGGCCACACTATGCCATCTAATGGATTTTTTATTTTTTATTTTATTTTTTACAGAGAAGCAATTTTACAGAATTTGGGAAAAAGCGCTTTCAAAAAAAACTTTCAGGGGAAGTTCTGGAAGTCTCCCGCAAAATAAAACACAAACTCCAGAACTCCCAAGCAACAAAGAAAATCTCCTGGATTTTCAGCAGATTTACATATCATGCAATAATTAACTGTTTTCTGTCTCCCTACATCTTTCTCTCACTTAGCCGAGTGAATTCCTTTATTCTAAAGCATTAAATTACTATATAAAAATAAAGATTGATTAATGAAGGCCAGAGCCTGTGGTTTATGAGTGCAACTAAAAAGGAAAGCTAGATTTCAAGAACATAACAACGCTTCAGGTTGTACTGATGGATGAATGATGGAAGCTGATGAAGCTCTAGCCTGCACAAAGCAGTTCAGACAGCAACATATAAGTTGAAAGTGTTTCTGTTCAGACAGACAGATGACTAAAAAATGTGGCTGAGACAAACCCTAAGGAGGGTGGGGGGAGTTCTGTGCAGAAGTGGTCAAAACCAGAAAATCCCAAGGCTGACAGCTTTACAAGCCTCCTGTAAGAGATTAAGTGATCTGCAGGAGAGGATTTTGGGCGATAATTTCCTATTGTTTCATTGGTGTTGATTTTAAAAACATACCTCTGTCTACTAAACAGGGGTTGGACAGAAAAAACTAGAACCACTGTAAAAAATTATGAATTCCATAACAGTAGCCCTGCATTAAATGACACCATTGTGAAGTTTATGTTTAATTTTGTTGGCACAGAAAGGGAGATTAAAAAAAGGACATGTAATCACACAGAAGGGAAAACCAAGTGATAGTGTGTCAGTGAGACATATATGAAAACCAATATTAGTCTTTAAATTAATGTTGTGTCTGCAACTTTAATATTTGATTTATATTTGAATTTCTGTTGAATTACTGCAACATGTATGTATTGTTGTTTACATCTCTGAGCCTTCAACTTCCTGAGTTCATAGAGTTCAACATACTGTTGGGATTATTACAGAGTACTGATTTGGAGGGGGTGGTGTGTGTGTGGGGGGGGGCATACACACATATACAGACTCACACGTGCAAAGATGTGTAGGTTGCAGGCGGGAAACACGCAGAATGCTTACAAAAATTTGAAGAAATTGTGTCAGTCACTGGTATGAAAAAAACAGACATTTCACCTTACCTGAAATGGCCTCTTGGCATTATTAGCATGCCTCATTCAAATCAAAAGGCACACAGCTAGAGGCACTGCTAACGGCAAGCTTATGGGCCAACCAAATTGGAATAAAATCACTTACATCACAACCTGACAGTGTCAATTTTGCTTGGAGTTTTAACTCTGTGTGTGTGCATGTGAGTGAGAGTGTGCGTGTAACGTTGTCAAAATAGAAAATCTAACTATTATGTTACTCCCCTGGATGTACACTTTGAACCAGAGTATTAATGATTCATGCATAAATGTCTCTAGAAACTGGAAATAAAATCATAGGGTCGAGCTCATGCTTGAGGTACTCTGATGATCTTATACAGCACACTCACCTTCGTATTTCTATACTTGTGAGGACCCTCACTGATCTAATGCACTACCTATCTCCTTTAACCCCACCCATAACAATCACAACTACATACCCAAGCTCAACACTAACCCTAACCTAATTCTGGCCTTTAACTCTAAGTTAGGACCTGCCAAAATGTCCTCACTCTCAACATGCAAAGAAAGTACACAAACACCTGCTGCCTGCCTGCTTGTCTGTTTCTGTGTTCATTTTATTTATGTCTGTGGACTAATAAAGGAAATCAAAACAAAAGAAAGAATACACATCTTGAAGGTGAGGTAAAGAAACTGACAGAAAGAACTGATAAAAAACAACTCGCCTAAAAGAAAAGAAAATGGAGATGACATGAACACACTGTTATAAAGAGAAAATTTCACCTTGCAGTCTGCCTTTCTTTCTGTGTTTCTCCCTCCATTTGTCTCTTCTAACTTATATTAAATATATTAAGCACAGTATTTAATGAGCTTACGTGTTTGTGATAAATAAGGCAAATTATTTGTGCTGTTATCACATTTATGAGAGATGACAGCAGCTGAAATGTAATCTTTGCCCCTAATCAGACAAGACTATAAGCCAGTTTCCCCTAACTGTCCTTGAGCAAAACACTTTACCCAGACAACACCAAAGCCCTGCTAAGCAATGTCATGGACTCACATTTGTCCTGGAGCCCCACTGAGTATTTTGCTTTTTGAGTATTTGAGGCTCTGTTTTGAATAATGCAATGCAAAGACACACAAAAAAACACTCTGTACAAACTCATAACAAATCAATACATCTCTGCGTATGCAGGATGTAAAACATCTTAAAGTTCTTCATTAGCATTTTCTTTAGGCTCCTGTATTGTTCTGAATAAAACACTGTGTACAAGCTGTGTGTGAGTGTGATGGTTTGAATTAGTGTGTACTGTATGTGTGAGTGCTTTCAGAGGTGTGTGTCTTTGGGGTACCAACCTATTGGAATTCATTGCTCCAGGCTGCATGTCCTCTACTTGATCTCGCACAAGAACACACACATACATACACAAACACACACTCGCAGTGTCTGCTGAACGTGACACAGCATATCAGCTATTATGTCAAACCAAGGGACCTGTATGTGTGTGCAAGCATTGTGTGTGTGTGTGTGTGTGTGTGTGTGTGTGTGTGTGTGTGTGTGTGTGTGTGTTTCCTTCAGCTCCTTTTCATTTCCTTTGATGGCATCTACATTTTTGAAGCAAAACTTAAGACCTGTCAAAAATTAATTAATTTTCTTGTCTGGAGATGTGCTGACACTATGCAGTGCAATACAATACAAAACATAAATTAAACCATTCCAATTCCAGCTTTTTTTGGTTCTCAAGATGTTAAAGGTATATATTGGTTTTCAATTTCAGGGAATTTCTGACCGCAACAAAACCCTTTCAAACATTCTTTTCATGTTTTTAGACCTCAGAACCCATCAATCTGAGAGCAGGTTTCTTTCATTTTCTTTCTCACAGGTTGTTTTTTTTTTGGAGAGGAGGGGGGTATGTTTTATTTCAGATGATACCATGTTCAGAATCAATGCGCATTCAATCTAGATTGAAGCATTAATATGCAGGTAGCGTATTACAACACATACAGAGATGGAATTGCATAGTCCAGATGTAAGATGTGTAGAAACTCACTGCCTCTGATTTAATTTTTGTAATTCAGCATGGAGAATTTGAAACAAATGATATAGGCAGGAATTGCAAATTGCTGCCTTGTGCATACATATAGTGGCACTTTGTTACAGCAGCTGAGTGTAACAAACACAAATATGGCGTCTTACTGAAAGGTCCACAATGTTCATGATTTTTCCATTTAGGATAATTCACTGTATACACTTAATATAATGTTTTACTCAACAGTACAATGCAAAGCCAACTTGATCACTACACATACAGCACTTCAAAGCAGTATACAGAAATAATACATGACCAGAGAGAAAAGAGAGAGACAGTCCAAAATCCATGGAAGGGATAGGTAAAGCAACTGCTAACACACACCAACATCAAACCAGGTTATAACAAAGCAACTTTAGAGCAAGTTTCTTATCATGGGTTTATGTTATTGTAAAGACATAACCAAATTCCCTCTGAAAAATATATAGTTTTGGAACAGCCTATAAGTGATCACTGCAGCAATTAAAATACAAACATCAACACTTGTCTGGGCTCTGGCTGATGGGATCAGGGATGGACTTTGGACAAAGTTCTTTTCTTGACAAAATATTCCTTTAAAACTGTGTGTGAGCAATATATAAACTCTGACCTTGTTAAAGTGCAACAAACCAACATATTACAGCAATAAATAAATACCACAATAAATTATTTTTAACATTTAGCAACTTGGCAGAAGTGTTACTGAAAACCCTTGCTTTATTATGTTGACAAAAAATGTCAGTTTTACGTTTCTTACAAAATGCATTTGCTGTTGCAAATCAGTAGTATATAAATTTCATTTCCAAGAGACTGCGTTGAGACAGTCATAGGCAAATACTAAGGACAAAATACCCCAATACAAATAAATATGTTGAGCAGCAGCCACCCTCTCTTCTTACTACTGTTGCTGATAACTGATCACTATTTGAAAGCACATTCGCTTTCTAGCACAAGTCAAACCGAATATATGATAAACCATTTCACTGACATAACTGGATCCCTTCCAAACGTGTCTGTGACCGAACCTCACCACAGTCTGCAATGCCATGCTCTCTCTCTCGTTCTCTCTTGCAGTCTCTTATCCATCCCAACATTTAATAATTCATATAAAACACTTTAGGTTGTGGGCTGTCCACCCTCCTGTACAAAACAATACTATAAATAGCACGCCAAAGTTGCAACAATCAATAGATAGAAAGGGTACTCATCACGTTGTAATATAGAAACTAAAGCTAACAGATAATTGGCACATTCTGAGACTTAAAATTGCAACTTCGCAATGAACAAAGTAAGTGAAAAACAAAACATAAGCAAATAAGATTTAAATGAAGCAATGGTTTGCATGATCAAATATGTTTCAACTTCAACCTATTTAAAGAGTGTGTTTAGAAATTAATTACAGTTATAGTTTTTTCTTTCCGTTCCCTGCCTTACTTTTCATTTTCCCAACTAATGCTGTATTCTGAAACAAAAATCAAATTAAAAGCAGATGCAGGGACAAATATGCAATTAAGTTCTTTCTATTTGCCTGGTTGAAAAACAAACAGTGCACAGAATGACTACTTAAAGGGCATGAATTGAAATAGTTTAATGAATTATTAAAAACTGCAATGTGGACATAATTTCATAGATATACATTGATTACATACTGTATTTCAAACGAATGCATCATTTTGTGTTGTTCAAGACTTCTGAAAAGGTCAGTTTTAAGTTAGGCTTTCAACAAGGAAATGAGAGAGAGATCAGACAGAGGGAATAGGAAATATATCTCTTTCTTTCTCACCTCTCAAAGTTTTTTTTTCCATTGATGTGGTCTCATCTTGATCTCTGTCTCCTCACCTTTCTGATGTTGCCCCTCACTCTCCCTCATGCATCCCTACTTTACCCCCGTCACCTCACCTCCTCGCCCCATCCATCCATATATCCATTCATCCATCCATCCTTCAAAAGTTTGCTCTCCCTTTCCTTTAACTGCCATCCATCCAATATTTATCTATCCATCCAGTCATCCGTCCCTTCATCCCAGAGCTGATTTTTATTTACTGTGCTACTGAGATGAAAAGAGTGCCGTTTAGCTAAATAAAACATTAGATTGACTTTGGAATTGCAATACAATGGGGTTTTTTTTCCAATAAAAATTTTCACAGTCCATGCTTCATTATTGCCATGATTCATAGTGTTTAATTATGGCATAAAAAAATCAAATGCCTCGCTAATATATTATTGATAGCATTTCTCTACTAAACCCATCAATTAGGTAGCATAACCTCAAGAAAACCACTGAAGAAAAATGTCAAGGTAATTCCTAAAACATGGACCCATTATTTATTCATGCAATCTTTTCTTCTTTTTTAAATTTTTTTTTAATGATTATCAGTGTAGAGCATAAAGCCTCTAACTCAAACCCTTTTGCTATGCCCATCATGGCTACTTTATTCAAGACTCCTGTCAATACCTCTTCTTTGCCCACACATGATACATGTGATACATGTTACACTGTGGATTCACCTCACCTGACAGGATGGGAATTGTCATTGTCTACTGATACAGGCTGTAAACCTCGAAAACATGAGTAACCACAATTGTGAATTTATTGTGTGCTGCTTATTCATGTGGATGCATCTGTGCAATATTGTTTTGGTGAATCAAGTTTAAAAATACCATGTTTGACCATTTTTCTAATTGACATTTTTGTGGCAATGGCCATTAAGTTTAAAATTTCACAACTTCTGGCCGGGTCTACCATCCCTGGCAGATATGCAAATTTAAGGTGTAGAAATGCTGGTTTGAATGGGATTTCTCTTCTCATTTAATTGACTTTTTTGGCAGATATGATGCAAGGAAACTCGCTGTCATCCAAACTGGACAATACACATCTGATACATTATCAAGGCCACAGAAAATGCTGCTGATTGGCTGGCAGGTATTCATTACAATCATAAATCAGAATACCTCAAAAACATTGTTTCATGTATTAAGGTAAACTGCCCTTTATTCACGATGTGACAAAGTGGGTGAGAACTCTTTTACTCACCACTTGTCCCTTCTATGTTCATTTTACACATTACATATATTGGTTTCTACAGGTGTTCATTTTGCTATAATTAGTCTTAGTCTTTAGAATCTTATTCAAATAACGTCAGTCTGATCTTGTTGTAAACTTGTTCCTAATGTAAAAAGTGTTAAACCAACTGAAACACTAAAAGCACACCACTGATTTCTCTGTTCCTTCCTCTTGGACTCATCAAGGACATCAAGGTCATCCAACAAGTTTCATTTGCTTATCTTCCCTCTCCCTGTTAGGCACACAAGGTGAGCAGACAAATATCAGTGTTTGAAATGAAGCACATATATTATGATTCCTATGCAAGGGAAGTGATTTAAAATGAAATTTCCGGATTTTATCTGTCTCAATGTTGACATCCTTGGAGTAAGCTTCTCCCAACAGAGCAATTTCACTCGAGACTGTGTATACTTATCTTAAGTTTTTGTGCAAACCTGATTAACATTTGAAAAAAAAGTTAAGGATAAACTTTAAAAAGGTATGAATAAGTGAAAGTGAGTTGCAGCTGGACAGAAAAAGGATCTTCTTAAAGGACGTTCTTGTGTCTCAACTTGTACAATACTCTGTTGTGCATGTTCTATCAGACTGCTGCAGCCAGTGTCCCCTTTGTGCTATCGTACACTGCAGGGCTGGCAACGTCAACTAGGGACACATGGAGTCTGAGAAAGGCTACTGTAGCTCTGACATTGGACTGAGCTTGGGCTTACTGGCAGCGTTGGAGGAAAGGATGTTAGCAAAACTCTCTGTTATAACAGACAATGACCTCCACCCCTCTCCATGACATGCTGTCAGTCCGGTGGAGGACCTTCAGTTATTAGCTCATTTCACAAAGCTATGCCAAGGAGCCCATCAGGCGCTGAGTTTGCCAGCTACCTCCTCTCACAGTAAAAGCAGCAGCAGCATTAGCTGTTGCCAGCTGGGAGGGTGTTCACAAATATTTTGTATGCATAACCCTCCACTTTAAGGTCTGACTGCATCAACTGAGCACCATTATGAACTTTAAAATATTCAATGATCTATGTTTTTATGTTGCCATGGACAATGTAAAAGCAGAAATGCTGTCAGTACTGCCAATGTCAGCTGGGATAGACTCCAGCCCCCCGCGACCCTCTGAGGATAAGCGGTATAGATAATGGGATGGGGGATAGATTGGGGTTTGAATCGTTTTTGTGCAACAAGAACAAGCCTGATATGATGTGATGGAATGATGAACTCGTATAAAGTGAGAACCTTTCAATGTTTTGCACAACATTTTCAAAACAAGGTGTTAAATTGTATAAAGTCTTTGTGAAAAGCTCCTTAAGTGTTCATAGGAACCAAAACGGTTCTCAAAATTTTGAGCCAAAGGACTTTAGACTAATCTCTTTATCTTTGTTTGACATGTTCAGTCTTCTGCTGATCTAATGCGCCATTACGTTTTCATCCTTGTCTCATGTTCAATCTTGAAGTTATTCCTTTCTAAAGCTAGTCAATCCTCTATTTATTACTGTATTTAAGAAAGCTGATGGCGAGGCAGCACAAGATGTGCCTTCTATCCTTTAACAACCTCCTTTAAGTTTGAGTCTACAAGGGAGACAGAGAGGGTTATAACAACTGTTGGAGATTTAGACATACACAGTACTTTTTTCAAGTTCAGCTGCCAATTGATAGAGAGGAGAAAAGAGCTTCTGATTGGGGGGGGGATGAGAGGGAAACAGGAGAAGAAGAAAATGAGTTACAAGAGAGGTAAGAAGTGAGACAGACAAAGAGGAAAACAGATTGAGGAGGAAATGGATAGTAAGAGATAAGGAGATTATATTTTCAGTCTGGTCAGGGATTTTTTTCTTTTCCTGAGAAACATGGTCCTCTGTTGTCTGCTTCTAATTTTTTCCAATCACCACACTGAGGACTGTGCTGTATATGTCTCTGTATAGCTTTCCTTTGTGTGTGTGTGTGTGTGTGTGTGTGTGTGTGTGTGGGTGTGTGTGTGTGTGTGTGTGCGCATGCACTGCTGTCTGAAGGCTTGTCATATTATAATATTTTAGTTACTGACATGTTCGAGGTTCACACACCTTCACACACAGGTTCACTCTGTCACAATTCCTTCATTTTTAACCCTTTTCTTCATTTTGTCCCTCTAAACTGGTACTCAAAACATCTTCCTCTACCTCTAAGGTAATCAACACTCTTGTAGGCCTTTTTTCAAATATTCATCCTAATTCATCAATTGAAAATCCTCTTTGTTGCACCACATTAACTAAAACCTGAAGATTTCAGAGCTCAGAAACCCTCACAAACTGTGTCTCATGTGTTGCACACCATTTAATGCTGGTACCTGTCCTGCTGTAAAGTCTTTTCAGCTTGTGTATATGAAACAACACAAAAGAATCTATGCCCACATGCTGTTATTCAATCCTGTATTCTACAGTGATAATGTTGACCTTGGTCTTCATCAGATGCTGACTTTTCTGAGAAACAGCATTGTTGACAGAAAAGGCTACAAATTACGTTTTTTCTGCAGCAACCTGATGCCTTCATTATTATCTGGCAGCAGAAACTGTACAGTATGTCATCTCATAGGAGTGTACCATTAAATGAAAAAAAAAAAAAATCTAATCTAAAATCTAAACATTTGCTGGTGTCTATTTGAAAGCACTGTGAAGGCTCCCCTGAAGGAAAGGTTGCACCCCTGAGGCAGAGTCACTGTCTAATCTCTTGATGAAAGTATTGACCTGTCTATGATCAGATAATGGGGACTGGGGTTTGACCAAATCCCAATGAAACAGCTTGGGTCCATAACAGTTATTGTACATTTAGTACACCAGATCCAAAGAACACACAGCAAGCCTATTGTCCAAAAGACACCCCCATGAAAGTGTTTTAACCTCTGCCTGTTTATTCCCCATGGGACACTGCACTGTAAATCCCTGCAGCAAAAGAGTAAAGACAAAACTAACCTGTGGTATCGAGCAAGGGGAGACAGACTGCAGCATAAAGCTGCTATACAATCTGGGAATTTTCAGAGGCTTTGCGCAGTTCCAAACTGGCTAGACAAAACAAATCTAACGTCCCCTCACGGCAAAAAGTTGAGAAAAGCAGGAAACTCTCAATTTCAATAAAAGTGACTGAGATTTCTACACGGAATCTATGGCAGTTTTAAAGGCTAGGTTTTTCAGGTGAATCATGCAGCACCTTATCAATACACTGGAAATATCTATCCAGTACCGTTTAGTATAATGCATGTGTTAAGTACATTTACATTAACACTAGTAATCCAGCTATGATTCTGGTTTTGATCATATTGAGGATATGATGTCTCCAAGGAACATAGAATACCCTGTTAATGCATATCCCTGGTTTCTGATTACCTGCATCTGTCAAGCATTTCTTTGACATCCCTGCTACTCTTTGTCCTTTCTGCACTGAGTGAACTCACTTTGGTTTCTGGCGGCCTGGACGCTGCGTTGACCATGTGCTGCTGGATTTGGCTCGTCAGTCTTATCAGTCATTTAATGGAAGAGCGATGGGTGACATCAAGTTTATCCTCTGCATTGCTGCTGTCAGACTTTCACATTCAGCATGAAGATCCTCATTACATTATGTATTACCAAATGTTATGTTTTTCAAACTACTAGTTGACTCCAGTCAAGATGAACTTGTGCAGAAAGCAAATATCAATCTAAAACCTGGATTAGGTGTTAAAATGCCATAGTATCACAGTTTCCTTGTGAATAATACAGCTTTAACATCAAAATTAAATATGGAACAATGACAAAATATGTTGTTTGTCCATGCCCTCCAGAACAACACTTTTTCTGATCTGACGCTCCTACTGACAGAACGACATAATTGGTCTGTGCTTCCAAAACTGTTACAAATCACTGTTGATACAAGTTTTATGATGTGACAACGCTATGGTTAAGGGATTAGGGAAACATCATGGTTTGGGTTAAAATGACTACTTTGTTAAGATTAGGGGACTGTGTTAAAGTCCAATGTTTTGTTGAACCATCCATCCACTCCGACCTCCTCCCTACGTGGACTTTGTCGCTCTATAAACCGTCACCTGATTTCCTCTTTTGCTCCTGTCATCATTACCACGGGCTGCTAGAGGGCTTTGACACTTGAACATATGTCTTTTGGGGCACTGGCTGATAAGACTGATGCTGTCGTTCTTCACGTTCAGGTGCCTGAAAACTGGGATTAGGGTTTATCCAAGTTTTGGCAACCAGTGTATGACGTTTAAGTGTAAAAATGCATTGGATACTCACAAAAAAGGTTGGGGACCTTTGGTTTTAGGGGATGACTGTGAGCAGATACAGGCTCTAAATATACTTTGTAGACTGTGCGCTCCCTCCCTCCCCTCTCTCTCAACCCAACCGGTCGAGGCAGATGACCGCCCACCCAGAGCCTGGTTCTGCTCGAGGTTTCTGCCTGTTAAAAGGGAGTTTTTCCTTGCCACTGTTGCTTGTGCTTGCTTTTGGTGGGAATTGTTGGGTCTCTGTACACATAAGGAGTCGGTCTAGACCTGCTCTTTATGACAAAGTGCCCTGAGATAACGTTGTTATGATATGGCGCTATATAAATAAAACTGAATTGAATTGAACTGTCTGTACATTTGCTAGCAATGCAGGTGGTTACCTGTCAATATTAGCTGACTAATATCATTAACCGACTAATATCATTAACCATCTAACTATGTTGTATCTTATTGCTTCTGTCCCTGAGTGGAATGATATTCTTGACAGTGCTGGAGTTATATATACACTGCAGCTTCTTGCCAAGTCTTCAATATGCTGTTTGGTTTGTGTAGGGCACATTGAAGAGCAGAGTGTTAAATGCCAGGTATTTCTTACCATTTGTTGTCATAAAAGGTTTGAAACTTTGCAACTCAAGTGTTTCCCACCTGAGCTGTGTTTCACATGAAGGGAATCTTTCGACTTTCATCTGGTTTTCTCTCTTAATCTCCATCTTTCTTGGCGTCTCTCTCTTTCTGTGTGTATGTCCTTCCTTATTAAAGTCAGTCACTCAACTATGTTATGGATCAGTGCCATCTGCTCTCCTTGCAGCCAGATTGAGAGAAACAGAGACAGACTGAGATACAGTGACAGGCACACAAAGAAAAAGGTCGAAGAAAGACAGGGATACGTATAAGAGAAAGACGGGGGAGAAAGACAAGAGAAAAAAGTAGAAAGAAAGAGGGCATGGCACTGTAGAGAGAAAAATAGATATAAAATGAGTATGATGACTATAAATTTATTTTCCCTGTGGCAAATGTCTGTTTCATATTAGAAGGTCACATCACTGTCCAGATGTCACATCATGTTAAAGTAAGTGTGTGAGTGGGAGTTTGTCAAGAATAAAATTACATTCCGCAATATATAACATATTTAATATGTATTAAAGGAGGACCAGACAAAGTTTATGTAAATTATAACCATTTTATCAGCTAAAACCAGGAAGTGTAACTCTTAATGATCCATTTTCACCAGAGCAATATGCATATGTCATTTTTCCATTTTTGCAGCACCTGTGGCTATAAGTAGTAGCTGTTTGGTGGTTCATCCAGTTCACATTAATCTCCCCTGTTGCTTTGCACTGTGAGGCCATAACCGAATAAAGCATTTACACAAATTAGAGTGTGGGAACATACTGTCTGTTCTCAACACACAGCAATTCACATTATGGAATATTACTTCTGAAGAGGTAAATCAATTTTATCTGCTCAGTGTGATCATATGAATTAGAGCAAGTAACTGCAATAATCTTCAATATTCACTCCAAAATAAAGATTAATCAAGTGTAAATCTCTAAATTTCCATTTCTACCAACAGCAGTGTGCATACATTAAGGCTGTAAAACCAAACAAACCAATATGTACCAATTCGGTAGGTACACAGGCACATACATATGTCCAAAACATACAGGTCAGGGATTTTTTTCTTTTCCTGAGAAACATGGTCCTCTGTTGTCTGCTTCTAATTTTTTTCCCAATCACCATACTGAGGGGAAGGATTAAAAATATTTGAAAAATGTTTTTTCTTTATGGCAGTGAAGTCTGGGCTCCTTATTAAAGTGAATAAAAACTCTAGTAGAACAGCTGTGCAAGCAAATTTTGGGTGCCATCTGAAGCTGCTATCACCTGGCTGTATTTTTTTAAAAATCAATTAAATGTAAACCATTAAATTGATTTGATTTGCTGTATGTTTACTTACACAGTTGGTAATGTCAGTAAAGCAGATTTAGGGCTTTTTTGCACCTATAGTTTGTTTACGCTGGTCCGAATCAGTTGATCATTTTCCCGTCGGTTCAGTTTCTTTTCACACTGTGAAAAGTCCAAGCAAACTAAAATGCATCACTGAAAACCGCTTATTGGTCAGATGTGTCTGGGGATGTTACACAGTCCGGTACAGTAGGTGGCGGCATGCACCATTGACGTTGGTTTGTAGTCCGCTAGTAAAACCAAAGAAGAAGAAAGTAAATACAGTGTTCTGGACTAGTGCACATTTCTGTGAGAGAAACATTGCTGGTTCATTCTCTGGCTAGCTGCTGCTACTAGAAACAGTTTGCGTGCTCTGCCAAATCATAGAATGTAAAGCACACCTGGCTACAGGAGCCGATTAGCTCAAACTTGTGGAGTACACTGCGTAGTTTGGATACCGTTCCCACCACAAACGAACCGCTCCAGAGTTCATTTGGAACTGGACCGAGACCACCTCCTCTAAAGGGTCTCGGTGCGGTTGTTTTGGTCCACACCCGAGTGCGATTGCCCTGCCCAAATGAACCGCACTAACCGGGCAAACGCACCAGGGTTCGTTTAAACTGAACCAAACAGGCTAGGTGTGAAAATGCCCTTAAACTGAGTGACCGGAAAAGAGAAAAAAATCAATAACTGTAAATGACAAAACAACCAGAAACACCTGATAGTGATCAAACTTTACAGTATATTGTTAAAATATGAATGAAGGCCCCCCAATTCCAACGTCAAAAAGGTTTGGGGGAAGGAGGTTTTAGACGCTGTTCGACCATCTGACAAGCACTTAAGTACTTTAATTTGTGGTTCCACAACATTGGTGGTTCGTACAGTGGACTGCTGCACACACAGGAAGGGCCTCAAGCTAAAACTTACTCTGAAGGCTAAATTAGAGAGCAGCACATACAGGAATTACTCCTGGCTAAAATGCAGAGCATGGGCAACAAGTTCACTTGTTGAAGGTAGACTGGCGTGTCTTCCAGGCAGATATGGCAGACATGTGTGGTGCATCCAATCAAGTGCCAGGCAGCAAAATTGCTTTTTAGGGCCAACTCCGCCTGTCTGATAAAACAAAATCTGCAGGGTAGTTAGCAACTAGTTTGCAACATTCAGATTTGTGCCCAGTTTAGGCCACTGTGCCGGGATTTGTTAACTGTCTGTGAGTTTGCATGATTGTGTGTGTGAGAATGTATGTGTGTGTGTGTGTGTGTGTGTGTGTGTGTGTGTGAGAGTGTCAGAGTGTGTGTGAGAGAGAAAGTGTTAGAGAGAGAGAGAGAGAGAGAGAGAGAGAGAGGCGATGAGGCTTCGGCAGGATGCCAGCGTCCTTGTTTGACACAGTGAGACACTGACAGGTCTCAAGGTCTGCCAACATACACACACACACTCACATGCGTGCTTGCGCACACACACACACACACACAGAAACCCAACCACATACATAAGGTCTGCCAACTCACATCTGTAAAACTTTTCATGGCCAGAGGCTGTTATTGGGGGGGTGCAGGTGCAGGAGATGGGGAGGGCAATAGTGAGGGATGAGAGGAGGGAGGAGACAGGATTGAGTGCATGAGAGACAGACAGCTAGACACACACACACACACACACGTACACACACAGGAGGAGCGCTAATAAGCCTTTAAGGGTAAAACTAAAAAGCTGAGGGGATTTTGGAAGGATGGATGAATGGATGGATTGAGAAGGAGAGGGAGGGAGGACAGACATTTCTAAAGATTTAGAGAACAGAGGCAAGATGCCCAAGAATTTGACCCAGTAAAGCTCGTTCCAAAAGCTACAGATTTTTCCAGATTCTTAAACCAGAGCTGTAGGAATGAAATGGTGGAGTCAAATCCCATTTTACAAATAGTTTTAAACAGAAAATATCATTGTCAAGCTCACTTCAGAATTAATTAGCTGATACCAACAGTTATCTTCTGTAGACATTTTATCCAACTCTCTTCATTCACCTCCTGTGCTTCTGCTTCCTTCACTCTCTCCTCCTATCTGCTGCTGTTCTTTATTCTGTTTCCTCCATTATCCTACTTTTCAAACCAATCGTTCATCTTTACTATGTTCTTTCACTTCTGCCCTTTCACATTTTTGCTGCACATTTCCTCCATGTTTCATGTCATTTCTTCTCTTTCCTTTCTCCTGGTTTGTTTACCCTCTGTGTCAGCACTTATACAGTGACAGGCACAAGAGTAGTTGAAAGCACATACGATGACAGCACAGGCATAGTCAACGCAGCTTTAAAATCATTGGGATTTTCTTAAAAATGAAATAATAATCTTGAGAGGCTACTTCTCCTTTTAACAGGACATGCATGCCATTCATTTTTGGGAGGAAAAGTCTATAATTTGTGAACCATTAAACGTCAAAAACATGGAACCCGCATTTGGACTGACAGCACGATTGAGTTGTACATAATCAGGTATCTGGTAAGCACATAAAAAAAATACTAGTAGAGATGTCGTTTTTGTGCTTTGCAGAATCCAAGTGTGAAATATAAAGACAAACAGGCTTGGGCTTAGTTACATGATAAGCATGTAAGAAGGAATAACACAACATATTCCATTCAAACTTTGATATTTTGTAAAATAGTGGGTTATTGCAGGCATTCTGGGTAGCCATGGAATTGGGAACTTAAATAGGGAACCACATGAAGAGGCGTCAATGACATATATTCATAGGCAGCCATGAATGTAAGATAAATCATTTTTCTGCATAAATTTCACCCATTTGTTATGATTATAATCTTACTTCACACTCACTCAGGTTGCAAAGATGAACAAACATTAATAGTCATACAAAGTATGGCTCACAAACTCTTCTGATGTCACAGGATGAATTCAAACAAGATTATTTGAGAATACCCGACACACTGGCTAACCTATTTTGCTTTTTGCTTTCCTTCATGAAGTGTACAGGGAAGGGACTCTTCACTTACGGGGATTGATCAATTAACCTCTTCATTAACAAATCGCAAATTGTAGTGCTGTCCTATTGATAACTTTTGTAAACTGTAATTTGCTAAAAATGTTTGGGCTGTTTCTTCAGCATGAAGGTGTCCTTTGTAGTTTATATTGTCAATAGATGGTGCATTTGAATATTTCCAACAGCTTGTCTTTGTGTCTTGGACAGTGTAAAACATGGCCAACATTAGCGAATATTACTTCCAATTCTTGGAAGATTCTTCACATTTTTCCTCAAGCATGTGTTTTCTAATGTGGTTCTATAATTAAGTAGTTCTACATGTATGCGTATGTGCGCTGTGGGAGGGTTTGTGTGTGAATGTGAATATGTGGAAATATGTATCTACAAGTGTGTATCTGTCAGTGTGTCTGCTTTAATGTGTATGTGCCTCTGTATGTAAAAGTCCGCAGCTATCCTGTTTAGAGAGCAGTTCCTAAATGTCAGTCTGGCCCCTGCAGGGCTTAACTTCCTGGTACTGGAGGATTATGGGAAAAATGTCAGGGAGAATCTGAGGTACTGACGAGCGCAAATGAGTGCGAAATAGAGAGAGAAACAGTGAGGGAGAGAGACGGAGAGGGAGATAAAGAGCCCAACGCAGAGAATGGGTTTTGGGAATACAGGGATGAATGACAGAAATTAATCACAAAACATACATTTGCAAAGGGCAGGACACACACACAGACACACACGCAGGTGGCACGTCACATAGCCCCTGGCAAAATGGCTCATAGAAAGACCACTTTGCATGTATTTGTCTCAGTGCCTCTGTGCCTCTGTGTGCGTGTGTGTTTGTCACAGGTTGCACTCTGTGACGAGATCTACTTAGCAGACCCTACGGCCAGGTTAGATCAATAAAGACACAAGTGAAACAGAAAACGAATCGCAGAGAGAAATTGAAAGAGGGAGTTGGTGAAAGAGAGAAAGAGACATACACTTAGTAATCAACATGTACTGAACATGACATCCGCTTTAAAGAGAGTGTACTTAGCTGGAGGGTGCATACCACTTTGCCTTGATTTAGATACTGTAGCATCACGACCAGAATTTAACACATACTCTGAATCTTGGATGGCTTGTTTGAGCTGCCTATCGACAGTTTAGAAAATTGTATTTACATTAAAGGCTTTTTAAGAGGGACGGAAGAGTGGATTTGAGATAAAATCATCTCCTTACAAAGGGCAAGTAATGTTGTCAGGAATGACAGCAGAGGAAGCTGGTTTACACTGGTTTGTGATCTGACATAAATCACTAGTGGGTAGCAGGTTAATTTGGGATTTGCAGAGTCAATGTCTGGTAGGTAGAGTCAGCCATTGAGAACCATGTATACATCGAAGTTACGGACACCAAGAAGCAAACAGTTTCCACATTATTTTAGCTAGGTTTATATGATGTGTCCCTACATAGTCAAAAAAAGATCCATCTAGAGTACATCTTAACTAATCAAAAATCTATCACAGGACCGATTTGGGCAACAGAGTGTGCATCAAAATAAAATACAGTGAAGCAAAATAATGCACAATGCACATCAGACACTCAGAGAAGACAAGGAAGGATCCCAAGAAAACCTTACAAGAAAAATATCCAGTAGGTTCAAAACAACGAAACAGACAATCTAGACAATGACAATGAGATAAGGAAACAGATGGAGAAAAATGATGCGGGAGTGGGGACTTTCAGCCAACATCTACAGAAGCCAGGACAGCACCTGCACCCACTGCCAGGTAGAAACACTGTGTCAGACAGGACGCCAGCCAGCGCTAACATCTGTGGAAGCTAGGACATCGATAGTGTCCACTGCCACCCAGTAGGCCGATTGCTTTGCACAAATGTCTGAGAAATGTGCCTGAGAGGGAGAAAAGACAAACAGACACATACAGTACATGCTCAGATGAGTAGGAAAAGCTCTGCTGGATTTTAAATACAGAAAAAGCATAATATAAAGTGTCACATGCTAATACATAAAATATACACATTTAATCTAATACCAATGACAAATTAGGTTAATTCTCATGAAACATTATAAATATATGAAATAGTGAAAGGCAAAACAAACAAACAAACAAGGAATCAAAGAAGAGATCCCAGCTGTTACAGAATTAAAGTCTTGTTCCATATGAAAGCTCTACAAAGTATATTTAATTACCGACAGATAAAAAGTTATGTAGCGAACACGATTTACATCCAGCTTCTTCAGCTTTGCTCACATTCATACATCTTCATCTCATGTAGAAATAAAGACTCCCAGTCCCATAATAGCGACATGACTCAAGACGATGAAAATTGTCTTTATGGTTGGTGCCAAGTGACAAAAGTTCTGTTTAAAGTTCAGCATTAAAATACTTTTACTACACGACCTATCCCCAAGTGAACTGGCAGATCAGTTAAAGTCAGCCACAGTAATGGAACCTATGACTGATATCCAAAATGTTGTCCATATCCCTTTTATATATTTTTGTTCTTGGCTCTGCAATTATCTCCACGTCTGCTCTCCTACTCATTGTGATGCTACTACAGAATGACAAGCAAACTGTGAGAGACTTAAAACAGATGCACTCTTGGGAAGCTTGGCTTTCAGCCTCATGCTAGAGCATTTTAAAAATCTTTTCAAAACATATTCAAGCTTTACACTCTTGAATCCAGCTTTTCCATCAATCAGGGCACTTTCAAAAGCTTGAATATTTTGAGCTCACTTCATACCCTCTGACTTATCTTTCAGTACAAGTTTCACATTGAGAAACAGAAAAACTCCCCTATTCTGGACATCTTTTACAATTTTCAACTCCAGACCCCATTAACATGACGCCACCTCACCCTTCTCCAGTGCTGTGTCTGTGTCAAGACAATACTGTGGTTCATTTGGTAAGCAAATTTGGTAAGATTAAATACTAAACATTATGGTGTTGCTTGTTGTCATCTGAAATTTCTACTCTTAGGCAAAGTCATCCATGCAAAAATTTTATAGTTCTTAATATTAATATTTTTGTAGAAATGATTATTTCGTTTCAAGGAACTGCATGGTGATGCAGTCGAAATACGGTCATTTTTGCATTTTGGAGGGAGATATGACCTCTCCAGACAAAAGTAATAGCTTATGTCACTTACATTCCCATTTATGAGTTCAATAAAAACTGAGCAAGGACAGTTACTTTTCATATATACCTTTCATAAGGTCCATTACAGTATTATTTTGTGCTGACTGTGTGAAAATGTTTGGGACAGCACAATCTGTCAGACAGCTTCATTTTTGGGTTGCATTTGCTTAGCTGGTCTCAATACTGTTCCTTTGTTACAACGAGTGAAACCCTGAAATATATCTTTACGGAATAGCTGAAACTAATCACAACACACATACCAGAGAACAAACTACATGTTGTTATCCGATGTCGATGTTACCACTGAATATTGCCCTCAGCTGTAAGCATTACAGTTTCTGGGGACATTTCTCTGTTTCAGTGTCCATGACAGCTAGGGAAGAAAGTTCTGCTTCCAGATGTTTGAAGGCAATAAACTGGAGAAACTGTTCGAGGTCCAACTATTTGAATTGTCCGATTGGAACTCTCTGCTCTGGGGAATGACTGGTGTCCGACATTTTACTGAATGCTGGTTTTGCTGGGAACAATTTAGCAGAGTTACTGTAAACTTAATGTGGAACAAGTTTTATCTTTGTTGCAGTATCTAAGGGTCTGGTGTGAAGCAGCACTCCAAGCAGCTGTTTGTTTCATCAAAATCTTTAATAGAGTCTCCACTGTAGGATATTGGTAAGTTATGAGAAATGACCCTGGTCACGTACTTGCATACACAAATACATATAATACATAAAATATATATAAACACACACAGAGATGGACACATGCACATACGCTCATTCAAAATGACCTGCCTCAGGGACTGGAAGAACTATTAATTCACGAGGAATGTATCTATAAAATCTCAACTTTGAAATTTTCCTTTGAAGCTCATAGTTTTATTAAACATTGCCCATGTGAAATAAATTGAATTGAAAAATGTGTTTCATATCATTATGTGCAATTATTGAATGACTAGGTAGAAAAGTGGTTTCATATTTCCCCTGAGCAGAAAATTATGTACGCAATGAAGCCAGGAACATCTAAAAAAGCTTTTGTGGATTTAGGGTAGACAAATACAAAGGTGAACTGCACCAAGACAAGTATTTTTCATTTGAACATTTAAAGAAATAAAGCCTCTTCACTGTAAAATCTGTTTTTATCATAGACCAACCATTTTGATGGATCCTCGATGTGATAATTGTTGAAATTCCTTGAGGGAATAGAAAGTAGCTGCCTCTAATTTACAGGAGAAGGCAACTGCTTTGGAAAATTAATTTCAATGTAACCAGTCCCTTCATATTTCCTAGCAGTAATATATGAAATATATGATTTTATAATTTGTAATTGGATACCCAAATTACCATTCCTTGAAGGAATAGAGATAACACAGACACTACATCGTATAGGAACTTTCCTAGAGAAGAATCATAAATGCATCATTATGAGTGTGTTCCTTTTCATTTCAGCACTGTCGTCTAGAAACCTTGTGATTTCAATATACTATATATATATATATATATATATATATATATATATATACACACACTTACTCTCTTTATCAGCTTAACTGGCTTTGAAACATTTTTTACCGGTGAACAGTATACCACACGTAGAAAAGTCTTAAACGGTGCATGTTGCTGTTCAGCCTGGCATCCAATAGCACATCTTATCCATTCAACCACACTGCAACATATCTAGAGATGTTCTTTATTCCTGTGCACTCTGACTCTTTGTAGATTCTTCTTTTGTTTTAAACACCAGTACTGATCAATACCAGTGACTGAACAATTACTTCACAAAGTGCTGAAAGTTTTGCCTTACAAATCTCATTTCTGAGTCTGCACTCGATGTTTTAGAAGAAAAACTCCTTGTCCATTGGCATTCAGGTTAGCTTTAGGTGATGCAACATGAATGTCTGACTTACAGTACATTTCCAAAATCAAATTTAGCGAAGTTTAGAGAGAGGATGTAGCTTGGCAGTATGTATCACTCATGTTATTTTCATTTAATCCATTTAAATGTCTCCGTTACATTGTGTGATGTTTGTCTTTTGAACATTTTTATTCATTTATTTGTTAGTCTCTTTTGTAAAAAAAAAAAACATTTCTTCTTAGTTGGACAAACGGATGGTTAAATAAAATAACGTGGTTATTAGAGAACAAATTGAAAACATAACATTTACGGTTGTTGGGAACACATAATCCTCATCTTGATTAATTTTGATTCATCTTGGGAGTCACATTGCTCAGCTGTCGTGTTAAGCACTGCTCTCTGCAACATTTTTTCTTCCTTTAACAGAGAAGGGCTTTGGGAATCTGAGTTCCCTGCTTTTCTTCTACCATTCCACGACCTACACTATAACAAACTCAATCTGATCCAATGGGTGGTTTTTTTATGTTGTTGGTTACTGTATCACTGAGGCGCTATAGGTGCTAAGCGTTTCAGGATTCTTCCTCCACAAACAATTTGTCTCAAATTTGTTGTGTCATGTATTCATTTCATCAATTCTGACGAATTTGTATGTATTATACTTTGAATGAACCAATACTAAGAACCTTATCAGGTAGCACAAACTCAACACAAAGCTTGTAGGTTGTAAAAGTGTGCATTGTGAGTGTGAGTGTGTGCATGCCTCACTGTGCTGTACATCTATGTGTGTTCCATTGTTTCAAAGCGGTGGACCATCCATCACCATTAGGCTGAAGCAGAGAGCCTGACTCACACTCAGGAACAATCTAATTCTGCTAAAAACACCTCTCTCCGCCACTCTCTTCTTCACTTTCCCCGTTGTCGGCTTTCTCCGCTTCACCTTCACGTTTTCTCCCCTCCTCACTCTCTCTCTGCAGGATTTAGGCAACAGACTTCAGCAGATGAAAACCTCCCAAGCATGTCTGCAGTAATACCTCAGACACACACATGCTGTGCTACGCACACACAGAGGACACAATCTTGCAGTCAGTATATTGTTCTAGCTCAGCCTTTGGCATGTGTGTGTAGTTATCATTCTGTAAGCAGAGCCGAATGTGAGATGAGAGCCTCTTCAACTTTTTCTGTCTAGGACCCAAAGAGAGTGCAAGTAACACGCTGCAGCAAACTGAGGCTTTCCGTTAGTGGATTTTTGGGCTTAAAATTGTGCTTGAACATCATTAGCTTGTTCTCAATACAAACATGGACATAAACTTTAACTATGTAACTCACAAAGCAAATGCTTGCAGATTGACAGACAAGGACAACAACAGTAAATAGTTATTTTGTACTCACATGTGATACTCATATGTCTTACTGGTGAGTACTGGTGAGGAGTCTTCCTATGAGTGGCAAGAAATTATAGCATGACGTGCTTTATTGCCCATGTTCAGTAGTGAGTCACAAAAAGCTGTTTTCTTTGGGAAGGACATATTTAAAAAAGCTGTTATGATGATTTCGCAGCTGACAGGTCTAACAGGAATTCAATCCACAATACTGAATTACAATGTCCATTTCTGGAGTGCAACTTCATTAAAGTAAAACGCATCTGTCTGAGCTGTTTACAAAGAAAAAACAAGTGACTTTATATGTTTAAAAACAAAGAAAAATCAGGACATCCTTAGTTTAAAGTTGTTCCACAGTCCTGGGGTCACAATAACAAAAATGCTGCCATCCTTCAGGTTAAACCTGGTCTGAGAAATTACCAAGACCCAGAAAAATTACAAAGAGACCCACGAGTGTTTAAAGGGCCTCACAGAGAATAGCTTGATAAAATAAGAGCAAGTCAGTTCTATGGCTTACAGAGCCAGAGCAGGGACACCAGAAGAACAGTGAAAAGACCTCTTTTTCTGCTTATATGTACTGACTATTTATTTATTTATTTTTATTATCTGTTATAACTCTGCCAGGGTAGAAAAGAAGAAATATAAGCACACTTCCCAAGTCACTTAAAGATGATTCAGATTCATTCAGAACTTCAGTAACAATTCTCAAACAGATAAAGCAAATTGGTTTATAACAGACACCTCAAACTTGAGTCAAAATGAAAGAAAATATAAATTCCATATAGCCACTTCAGCTAAACTAATTATTTACCGTTATAAAATTGCAAGGTTTTATGAGCTAATTAACACTTGATATCTGCAAGGGAAATATTAAAAGCAAAAAGCCATTTTGGGTGTTTTTTTCCAGAGGTAGTTAGTGCATTACTGTGTATGCTGTGTAAATCTGCACTGCTGGATATATTATGTATTAGGTCATATGTATGGATGCAAATTAGAAGCGTAGCAGCAGATGGAGATGGTAGGAACATTTCCACAGTAATTTGCGGTCTGTGCATATGTGTAGCAAATGTGCTTTAATGGTTTGAGGCTGGTAATGTCAGTGGGGTTGCGAAGAGAGCTTGTCCTACCACAAATTATTTGTTAAATTAGGCCCATGATACATGTGGCTAAGCAGAAAGTTCCAACATCGCAACGCCACACCCTTCAACAGCCACTCTCGGCACTGACCAAGACAGTTCTCATGACTGCACTCATCTACATTACCCTGTAAAGACCCAGACCATCCTGGTCAAACACTGATTTCCCTGCATCTCAGTTATTTGTATTGTAGGATTAGCGCTCAAACCTCCAGGTGCAAGAAGAGGCTCTACCCTCAGGCTGTTTTCCTGATCAATAAAGATAGTTGATCTGACTCGATGCGCTGCATGTCAAGTCAAGTCACTTTACCAGCGAAAATGCATCAGAAAGTATGACTTTTTAGTACGGTTATGTGTTAATTTATAAATTATAGTGTATGTTTTTATGTATGTGCATAGATTTTAACTGTCAAGCCTGCAGACACTACACTGAATATGTTCTATGTGCATGAGACAATATCTTACATTTTGGATGTGCCATACAGGGTTTTTTTTTCCCAGTAGTTCACTCTCTTGGTATAAATGCTTGTTACAGAATATGAGGAGTGATTTGATTCTTGTGTAAGGCCAAACAGGCAGAAATCTTCCCCCAAGACACAAAAGGTAAGAGAGTTAGAATGTAGTGGAGAAGAAGGCTTGTTATCTAGGCCGAGAGAAGGAAAGGGATAGGAGGGAGTCATTTATTTTTCAGTTCACATATGATTAGTTTATGTAGGAGACAGCCTCAGCTGTCAATTACAGTTGAAAGAAAGGAAAGATAAAAGGTTTCTCCTGGAAAGAGTTTAAGACATTGGAAAATCAATAATGAAACTATAAGGTTTCTGCGGGTCCGGGGTTTATGGATGCCAAGCAGGTATTTGCTGGTGGAGTTCACTCAATCACTCATGGGTTTGGCTTTTTGCCTGTTAGCATTACAAAATGTCTTCTTTGAAATGTAGTGTGAATGTGAAGCAGGGCACAGATGAAAAAAAAGAGCAGGCTGCAACACTGTGTGGGTAGTAACCAATTGCAGAGATGGCAAAGAGGCTTGGCACAGGTTAAAGTCTCTTTATATGTTGCTCGGCAGGACAACTAATACAAAACAAAACACCACCATCAACAGGGCAGGAGCTAAACTGAACACTGACTGTGGACACACAGGTGCAAGAAAAAACTAGAAACAGAGGACCATACTGAACAGCTAAACAGAAGCTAATTATCACTCCCACTACACAAGGAGGGACAAGCTAGACGGACTGGCTTCACTGGCGTTAACTGGTGTAGTCGATTCCAAGACTGAGGAATCTGTGATTAAAAGATGCTCTGTTCTATGGCGAGGAAAAACCACAGAAAGCAATGACAAGCAGATTGACTGAATGTTTGTATTGGCCATGAACTCCCAGCAGTGGCATTCCTGCCTGCTAGCACCAACAAGAACTAGCACCTCGGACAGTTCCTGTACCGCTGACAGACCCTTGATCAGCCCTCTGGACAGCGACAGGGAGAGCAGCCAAGAGACTTTTCACAAGTTCATGCACTGTAACTACTTGACAGTCAGATTAATTTACCACTTTCAAGGTGGTACAGAAGGGGAGACAAGGTAACAAACATTTACAAGAAATACAAGCAGAAAGAAGTGCATGTTTTCAGTGAACTAGTTACTTTGCTGTGCTGAACTCTGCCTCTCCATGTCTGCAGTGTTTCAAAATTCACAACTTCGGGGTGAATTGGTAACACAGCAGAGCTACAAAAGCCCGAAAAACATTGTTGTGAGTATCATTCCCGTGTACCTTTGTCTTGATCTAAGGTGGGATACACTGTCGGATTTCCAATGCATTACAAAAAAAAGGCCAAGCTGAAAAGAAAATGCACTGTTTCTGCAAATACACAGTGCTAAAATGTACTAAATGTACATGGCTATTGTAAGTGAAATCTATCTCTGCCTTGGCTATCTGATACCCTGATAAATGCACTGTTTGTTTTTCTGCCGGTGAAAGTGTTTTTGTGAGGAAACAATCTGAAAGTCATTTCCACTGGAAGACTTTGGGGGTTGGGTGTGTGTGTGTGTGTGTGTGTGTGTGTGTGTGTGTGTGTGTGTGTGTGTGTGTGAATGTATCTGTGTGTGTGTGAGATGGAGAGCCCGCTGGAGAAAACCCAGACAAAACACTTCAACTTTGAATTCACTTCTTACTCCCTCTCCCGGTGTCTCTCCTTCTCTCTCTTTTCACCAAGGAGTGCCTAAGAGGCAGTGGTGCTGGATTAGGATGGATGTGTGTCTCTGTGTGTTAATGTGTGTGTGTATGTGTCAGTATGTGTGTCGAATTGGTTTCTGAGTACAGGTGCTCGAACACGTCTGGGCTTCATAGAGATGAAATATCTCTCTCTCTCTCTCTCTCTCACACACACACACACACACACACACACACACACACACACACACAGAAAACTGCAAAAATGATAGCATGCATTATTTCAACCTCACTCATTTATCTTACACCTGCCCTCCCTCAAACATTCAAAGCTACACACACAATCATTTTGGAAGCAGGTGGATTTGGATTTATCTTATTGCATTTTTGTCTTTTACACTTTTATTGCTAAAATATGGCTTTGTGTGTGTGTGTGTGTGTGTGTGTGTGTGTGTGTGTGTGTGTGTGTGAAATGAGAAAGCATATTAGGAGGGAAAAAACACAGAGAAGGGAAATTTCAAAAGAGGGGATGGAGTGACTGAAAATAGTCAATAAAAGAAGAAAAGTGAAGGAAAGTCAGGAAACATCGGGGGAGAATGGGAAGAATCACAGGCTATGAGAGAGACTAGGGGAAGACAAACCAGCACAAATGTTGGAAAATGTGGGTGCTGTTGTGGTTGCTGTTGGCTCTGTCAGTTTTTATAACACTATCAGCAGGCAGCCCACTTCTACTTTTCTACAAGATTGGCAGGTAAAAATATAATTGGGTGTTAAAATTCTCTTGCAATGCACCATGGCCATTTAACCACAAAGCCTGTTTAATGGCCTCCATATTACCCTAGTGACCTAAACACTCATATAAACCCACATACACACTCAGAGAGACATTGTTATCAGGTGCTGTTGAGGCCGATGTAAGCCATGTGTCTAAATAAAGACACAACAATACGCTTCAGTGTTTGGATTCAGCCAAGCTACGCAGCGGGTGTGTGTGTGTGTGTGTGTGTGTGTGTGTGTACGTCTATTTTTGAGCAAAGTGTGTGGTGTCTCTATGGGAGTTTTTCTGACTGTGTGTACACGTTTGCGTGTGTGTGTTTAAAGTTATTGTCTTGCTTCTCCTCTCAGCTGAAGCCAATTAACTTCAGTGCTCTGCTGGTGATAACACACACATGCACGTGTCCACGCACACACAAACAAAAACATGAGTGCACATACAGCCGTAGATGCACTTTTTGAGAGAAGAGGCTGTTTGTTTGAGCATGGTTGTTAAGGTGAGGAGACGAAATTTAGGGTTTTAGACAGAGTTTGTAAACATCGCAAAAAAAAATGGCAGAAAGAAATCTGTAGGTTATAGCAGGACGAATAACTTATGGGTCACCATATTTAAATGATTACGTCTAAGATATTTCTACTTTATTAGATAACATACTGTAAAATGGAACATGACGAGAGATTACAGACATTATCTATTCATCTGCCTCAAATAACATACAAAAGAGGGCTGTGATCCATGGAATCAGGTGATGATACCTGTGTTTCAGTAAGACAAATCAAGAAATAGACCATTTATACGGTTAAACAGTTATATTTCCAGAAAAAGCTATGTTGGAGAGCTCCTTGAGAGAGTTTTAAAGAAAACAAGGGGCAAGTAATTAGGAGAACTAATTCCTCCTCAATAAAAATACATGAACATTAAACATTTGTCGTATTACATCAACAATACCAAAGATAAGGTGCATAATGAGGAGGTTGGGTCACAGAGGGAGCTATGTCAACAAATAGTGTTGGTATGAGTGTATCAGGAGAATAATGACAAGTGTCAGGTGAAGTGTCCCCTGTATGACTATGTTACTAGTTAGCTTGTAGCCAAAGAGATGAAAAACGTGCAGGTGATGGTGATGCACGAATGAAGCAGGTGATGCTAATCAGCTAATGTAAGCACAACTTCTGTTCTCTGGCTGAACTAACGCCGTGCTCCACATATGGCCCCCTCTACTGGTGACATCGACAGTAGAGAGAGGACAGAGAATGAGAGGAGAGAGGGATTAAATAAATATGCAATAAGGATCGGTTCATGGTTGGTGCCTTAAACCCCTATTCTAGTGGTTTCCAACCTGAGGGCCGGGACCCCTACAAGGGGTCGAGAGATGAATCTAGAGAGTTGTGAGGTGTTTACCTTGGAAAGAAAAAACTAAATTCTCATAACATTATGTTAATTTTTTGTAGTTTGCTCTAATCTTTGCTTCTTTCTGTTGAAATACTGTAGTTCAAGCCATTGTAAGAGTGGGAAATTCCTCTTTGATTGAACTGCTCACAACTTATAGACATGCAACCCATAACAAAAGGGTTGCAATGAGATGATGCTCCATATAAATGGATTAAAGCCAAAACCGTTCTATCCCCCTTTCTATGTTTCCTTTTGTTACTGTTCCAACGAACAACAGGAAACAAAGAATACCATAAAAACAATATTTATTATCATTAATTTGCAGATAAACACACCATATCAGTGCCTGATCAATTCTGTTCCACTACACTGCAGTACATGCAATGGGGAAACTGACTGCATTAACAATCAATAATCAAATATCAGAGTTGAGAAATGTCTTTTATGAAGGTCCATTTCATTAATGAAACTAAAAATGCATTAAGCCAGCAAACTCACCTGGAACGTATTTATTTGTAATTATTTTGATCATCTAGGCTCTGACTTGGCATACATTAAAGCTGAGCACAGAGAAGATTGTGGGGTGATACTAACAAATCACCCCTGAGGAACTAAGAATGAGAACTTTCAGGTGGCTGCTGTGGTTGCGGAAATGCTATATGAGCAGCAACAGCAGAGTTTGCGAAAGAGCAGTGCATCAGCAGCATAACAGGAAAAAAGTGGGCTGAGCATTGTCAGCTTAAGTAAGCAACATTATTGCAAAGGGTGCGTTGGGAACTCATGCCAAAGTTTTGCTGTAATCATCCTCTTACAATTACAGGCATCAACCTACAGTATGTGTGGCAAAGTTAAGTTAAGATACAGGCCTAAAAGTGTGAAAACATCTCATTCCCAGTGTTTCTTGCGTCACTTGAAACATGTACGCACATCATTTGAAGTCACAGAAGTGGAGTCTAAGATAGTGATTCATGCCTTTGATTCCTCCAAAAGTGTAATATAGATTTCAGATGAGAAGGTAGTTGGCAACAAAAACATCATTGTTGACGACACAAACTATTTCAAAAAGGCATGAAATGCAGTACAGACACCGACACACACAAACACACAGAATCACAATCAGTCATCATTGTACAGAGGGAGTGCAGAGTTGACAAGTGTGTGACAACTAATCTCTGTGGTTATGGTGGGGTCACATCGTTGATGTCTTTGTGAGTGCAAACACAGAGTAGGACTATTGATTCTGCCTCTCTGTTGTCGTCCTTTGTGGGTGTAACAGCTATACACCTCTGCCTACCTCTCCCTCTCTTTTCTGTCACTCACTCTAAATGTTTTTTGGACCACAGTACAATTACCCTTCTCTCCGCCTGCCAGACGGGTGTGATTCCACTTGTTACACTGCAATTCAAGCAAACTCAGGAAAACAATGTCAAGTACTTAAAAAAAAGTAAAAAGTAGTTTCTAATGCTAACATGATTCTTTAAAGTATAATTGAAACTGGAGTGAAGATTTAACCAAATTATATTGAATATCATAGTTACATGGGCCTTTTCACTGAGACTCGAATGGTGTTTTTATGCACCAGTTAGCTGTGTGTCCTACCTTCTATGATACAGACTGGAAGTATCCTGACCACCCCTGTGTTTTACAGTTAAGAACATATGTGAAAGCCAGATGTCTTCAGTTTACATGGTCCTTACAAATACAGACAATGCCAATGTGTCCAGTGTGGCAGTCAGTACTGATTATGGATCAGGGGGCTTAAAATGTCTTGCCTCAAAGTCAATTTCTGCCAACTGCTGCTCTGACAAACTGTATATGTTTTTATAATGCAACAAATTATATTAGTAGATGTAGGATCGACTACATTAATCAGGATGTAGAATGAATGCTTTCCAATCCCTAAACCCAGAGTAGAGACTGCCAACGATATTGGATATATCATAATCCCTTTAATAACTAAACAAAAAACAAAACAAAAAAAACCCCACTCAACTTTGCACATAGGTGCTCCCCATTTTTTCTTACTGGGGCTAGTTGAGGCCTTATTTCGTTACCGGTGGGGCTATATAACTTGTAGTAAATAAATGAATAAACAAGGCAAGGCATTGGTTGATATGGGACCCATGTGCAGACAGAAGGCAGTCAACTCTGGAAAACATGGAAAATCGACTGACTGAGAAACTACAGCTCACATCTTGACAAACAAGGAGCTGAAGGAAATGGCTACAATAACTTCTTAAGTGCTCCTTTGACAGAATATTAATAATAATTAATAATTAATAATATCAAGATCAAGGTCTTTCCTCTGGCTCCCAGTCTAACAGCACTGCCAGGAGAGCAGCACCAGAGGATCTACCCTAGCTTGTCACAGGTGATTTCTATCGCTGTTTTAACACTTTCTTAAAAATACCTGCCTCCACTTTCTCATTTTCACTAGTTCCTGGGTTGTTTGATGATGATGGAACAATACATATTATAATGGTGCTTGCATACCAGAGAAAACTAAATGACATTTTACTTACTTGGGTAAACACATTTTGCGCTACATGACTTGCCCAGATGACAATGTGGAATTAACCACCTTTAAGCACCAGCCAAAGGAGAAAAACACCAGTCCTTTTTTTTCCCCTCCTAAAGGAAAAACACATCACTCCCGGCACTACTACTCTACTACTAACTGTTATCAATAAAAAAAATGTTAAGTTTGTTGCAATGTGCTTGTTATATATCATAATGGCATTTTCAAAAGTGCAGTTATAGGTGAGAAAATGTGACAATGTGACTGGATGTATTGTAAAACTAGATTGCTGTAGCCTACTTACAATGGAGATGTAAAGTGCCTTGCTTAAAGGCACCTAGATGAAAGTGTTGCTTGCCTCTGTCCTCTGGGTATTGACTCTACCTTTGCAGTTTTAGGTGACAACCCAAAATCTGTCACCTCTTGTATCATATCAGCCCAGGGAGTCTGACCAAAAAGAATAATATATGTACTGAGGAAGAGAGATAGAGAGAGAGGAAGAAAGACTATTGGGGAAGAGGAAAAGAGGAAGAGACATTTAATAATGTACGCATTCGAGAGAGAGCAGAAAGAGTGAGAGTGTGTGAGAAAAAAGGGGGAGAGACCTAGAGAGAGAGAGATTGTGTGTATGTAAGAGAGACATTTCTGTGACCTTCTGCCTTGCAAAGCCCTATCTGACTAAGAAATGAGGAGGGATGGAGTGATGGAGGAAGAAGAGAGGAGACTGCTAATGAGAATGGAGAGGGATGAAGGTGGAGAGAGATACAGAGATGGAAGAGGGGGATTCGACGAAGTGTTGAATATTTGACATTTATCCAAATGATAACACCCTCCCTTGTCTTTTAAAATAGTTGCTCTACAGAGACAGACACAAAGACACACAATGCACTTATTGAGGACACCAAAAAAAAGAGGTACTGGAACCAAACATGTTATTTTTCTAAGCATTTTTATCAGACAAACACTGCTTTTGGGCTCAAAAATAAAGAAGCATATTCTTAAACATTGAAACACTTGGGTGTATTTGATTTGAGATGAATCCATACTTCTTGATCTTCAACTAGAAGCCTGATATTACAACACTGAAATCTTGTCTGCAGATCACACAGCAAACAGCTGCCGCCTCCTTTTTTTCCCCCCCTAGGGACAGAGCTAATTATGATCCCACAACTTGTATATATCTAGCTTCATTACCCACAAGCTCATCTGAAGGTTGCTATAGTAACACATTTTAAAGTACTCTTATTTAACTTGACCAACTGACAATGCCATTTTATCCCAAGGTGGCTGACTAAAAGCACATACTTGACCAATAGACGAAGCACAACACATAATTTAAAGCAATAATCTGGTAATCAAAAACCCTGTGTTTTGCTTCTCTCAAGATATTAAATTCCTTCATTAAAGATTTGAATTTAAATTGCTGCTCTTCATAAACAAAAGGTGATCTGGGTATTTATAAGAACTGCCTTAGTGGGGGCAGCAGCACCTCCTCCTAACCCTTTCACTAATGCTGATAAGAGCATTAAACTATTTAAAGTTAAATTTCCTCTACTATCACCTCCCCTCCCTCCATGTCTCCTTCAACAGCAGCACAGGAGCAGCAGGTTATTCTTCTCTTGCGGGCTGCCCCCGCCTTGGACCTACCATATTGTTACCGTTTTCTCCCCACAAGCTGCCTCATTGGTAAGTGAGGGCTCGGGACAGACCCAGCATAAAATCAGCATCATGCTCCCTGCTCCACTAACTCTGGGCACCAGTGATTGGGGTGAGGGGCACTGCTGATAATGGCGCCTCAGCTCAGAACATGTTTTGGCAAGTAGGAGCCTGCAGCCCTGGTATAAAAAACCTATTTTGCCCCAGTACATTAGCCTGGAGGGGAGTGAGGCCTACTGCTCTGGCTCACAGACACCAGGGCTGATTTCGTGGTCATCCTCCCTGGCCCCAGCTGGAGTGAGGAGCACAGCTGAATCACCACTCTCCTCATGATCTTACCATCCAGCTAACACTGCTGCTCGGCAAGCAGATCTGTTTGAGGAATGGCTAGTTGTCAAGACAGGATTGTCACTCCATTGACACTGTCAAAAAAATGGCTGCCCTCTTAGGCAGTGAGCAGATGTGTTTGAGCAGACTGTCCCTTCAGTCAGTCATGATCACTGATACCTAAACAGCGTTCATTGGCTGCGGTACAGGAAGTTCCCTTTACATTTCACCATTGTGGACCTACATACAACTACCGAATCTCCATGCTTATAAAGACGCTACTGTATCTGGTTTGATTAAATCAAAGGAGAATTGGTTTCTGAAAAGACAAACATCTTATGAGGACCGATAGACGTATAAAGAGCAGGTGAGTCAGCATGTAAGCGAAAGCACAGACATGCTTATTTACACCTGGTTTCTCCTCAAGGAGAAGGTTGTGGAGTTTATACTGCTCTGCCAAAAGGTAGGGTCACTGCAAAACATGCTTACTGTTAGATGAGTACATGGAGTTTAATGGAGCTGACTAGTCTCAGTGTGTGGGTGTTTGCACTGATGAGGCCGCTGCCATGACCAGCAAATAGAGTAATGGTGCTTATCAAGCCGAAAGCTCAGACTAAAAGAAAGTCAGATAAAACTGACAAACTGTGTAAACAGCACAAAGCCCATACCTCCCACTAAAAAGGCTATCCACAAACACACACATTGTTCCCTCTGTTGCTGTCTCATGTTCCCCATCTTCCTCATTTAAACATTGATTTCGGTCATGAGGTATTCCAATAATTAAACGCAGCAACCCACATAACTGGGCCCCATCTGCCTTGCAGGTGGAATAGCTGGTGAGTGGCAGCTTTCTGCAGGCTGACATGTTACACGGCTTAACGTTATATGTTCTCGAGTCAGTGTAATGGCAGGGGGTGCAGCTATCAGACTCCATGCAGAGCTGTCTAACAAGTTGCCCTGCTGTTCTCTAGTGACAGAGAACGTGGTGGATGACAAGTAAGCTTGTTTGCTGCCTTTTTATAGGGGCAGACGCCATATAGTTGAATGTGCTAATCCTATTGTACATGCAAAATGTAATGTGTGGATTTGCAAAGATGAATGCAGCATGAAAGCCTACAGAGCCCCATTCATGGGTTGTGATCATACATGTAACTATTGTTCTCTGCACACAATCTCTCAGAGGGACAGTGCAAAAGAAAATATAAAAACAACAACCGCAATGACTACTTTGTAACTTTGGTTTCACCATCAGAAATTAATACAGAGAAGTCAAATCATTACCTCAAAGCTATGATTGTGAGGTTTCTTAATTTGACTTTTTTTTTTTAATCCAGCAAAACTGTGTGTTAGGTCAATATGAACAAGATGCATCATATGTCAGAATCAGGGCAATATTAATAGTGTCACTACTCTCGCTTTCATCAGACTAATTGAGCCAAGCTGTGCACTGATTGCTGCCTTAAAGGGAAGGGAGCGGAAAAAGAAGAGAGTGCATAAGTCTTGCTGGTCTTTGAATGTTCTTACTGTGGCTTTAATGAAGAAAGCTGAACCAGAGCGCATTTTTATTTTACCAGGCAAAGTCACTTAAAACACATCCTTATTCGACCACAACAGCAGGCTGACAATAGAACGCACACCAAGATAGACGGAAACACAAATGCAGAAAAAGAGGGGGAAAAAAGCTAGCAGTTGAAGCTGCAGGTGTCACACACACAGACACACACACAAACACACACAAGTCCAATTGTCAGGATGAATATGCGTCAGTGCTAAGACTAAATGTGGATGTGGGTGCGCGTTTGCTTGGGCATGAGATCTGGCCTCATCAAATTGCAATGGGGAACCTCAACAGCTGTTCCTGTGTGTGTGTGTGTGTGTGTGTGTGTGTGTGTGTGTGTGTGTGTGTGTGTGTGTGTGTGTGTGTGTCTCCCAGGGGCATCATGACACTTCATCATTTGTTAATTAGCCAGTTAAGTCATCTAATTAACACGCCATCTCTCTAGTTCTCTGTCAGACTTTCTTCTCTTCTTTGTCACCATGCGTTTGAAAAACAATTGGTTGGGTAAAAGCATGTGTGTTAAAAAAAGAAGCAAAATCAATTTAGCAAATGCTAATCTTCACAGTTCAAATACTCAGTAACTGCATGCGACAAATTTGACACAGACATTCAGAGATATTTCAAAATTAATCTGTGGTTATTGAAAGAAAATATGATATGGCCACACCTCTGTTAATACAGAAATATAATCCACATTTAATTACCATAACGTCAAGACAGAACTCTGTGCATTAACTAACTCAATGCCACAATAACATTGATAAATCCCTTATTACCATCTCTATTAAAAAAAACACACACACCCCCACCACTATAACATTTTCATTAGCATACCATCAATATCCATGACTTGAATGACCTACTTGTGTGTGTGTGTGTGTGTGTGTGTGTGTGTGTGTGTATAAACAATCCAACCCATTATGAACAAAGAATACTTCGATGCCATGTTTAGATAACATTAGCTTCTAATTATTCTTTCATATATAATTTACCATGTTAACATTGTATTGCTTCCCTATGGCCATGTACTGTAAAATCCTTTGTAGATTCATTCTGTGATGGTTTGTTTTTCTGTTTGCTTCCCATGTCCTACCGATAGTCAACGTTGGCTTCCTTTAAACATGACGGCCGTTCCCTAACAGTAACCAGGGTATTATAAACAGTTAACCAAACCTTAATGTGTGAGCGATGTGTAGGCGATGTCGTCCTGTTGATAGTGGCGTCAGCTCAGAAGCGCTTTTACAGTATGTGTTCATTAAATTTGTAAGACTTGTTGCACAGGAAGGGTCAGCAGCAAACACACACATGCATGTATATATGTATGTATATGCAGGTATTTACACAGATGAAAGCCAACAAGATGCATGCCAACTCATACTGCACTCTTAATGTAACTTATCAATAAGTGTCATCAGCTCAAAGAAAGTTCATATAGACAGAATGATATTTTTTGGTGTCTGATACTGTCTTCATCTCACCATTTCATGTCAGCGTGTGAAACCTGTCTCTTTAGAAAGGTTATCGACAATTCACTAATTCCCTATGAGTGTAGAGCGAAGATGGAGACACGGGAGAACAGCACAGAGAAGCAGGCATGGAGAGAAAGAGTGAGAAAAGGGATGATATCAGCAGATGGTTCAAATACACTACACAGATACGCACAAACAAGTATTATGAATTCTATCAGTTCCTAGATAACTCCTTACTTATATAGATAGATAAAGGTCAACAAAGTCTGGTTTTGTTGTTTGCAGTGGATCTATGTATATCACCAGTCATCATGTGTGTTCGTGCATGGTCTTTCTATTCCTCTTCCAAATGGACTGACCTTTCTCTAAAGGTCAGACTGTGACACCACTCACATGCACAATACTATCATGAACGCTTAGAGACATAGAGTCACAGACAGGCTCAAACACTGGCACAACCTCTGGGCTGTTATTCCATGCTGCTCCCAAAGTCTTTTAACGTTTTCACGTGTGAATTTTTCTACATTTAGCACTGACATGAAAGTGTGACATGCATGGTGGGGTTCTCTTGTCTGGCCTATACACATGACTACAATATTACAAACGTGTGATAACACTGCTGTTATCAAGACCGGATAACATGCAATGCCTGTTGGTGACAAGAAACCTAACTATGATTCTCACAGGCTCTCCAAGCATAGGTTAGTGTCAAGAATTTTTGATTGCTTTGATCTATGCACGTGCTTGACAAGGCGACCTACACACATCATGAAAAGAGAAGCAAGTTCTTTTCTAATTTTCTTCAAGGTTGCTATATATAAAATATGTGTCTTACAAAGTGCTGCTGTCTGACTGTATATCAAATAAAGATCTGGCATTTTTCTTTGAAAGAAGCAAACCCCGAGTGGCTCAGACCACTCTACATCAGAATTAAATTATTTAAAGAGAAAAATAAATCAGAAAAAAGAAGAATCGGCTAATGTAATAAAATAAAAAGTTGCGACTGACATATGGTATATGTATGGGGAAAATAAGGCCTCACTTTACAGTGCAGGGTGGTGTATACGTGATTGAGTACATTAAAAAATATAAAATGAATGGTATTATTTCCTGAGACTTAAGTACACAGAGTCCATACAATGTGAGGTAATGCGTAGTTTCGCGCCAACAACATTTAGGAAGTAACAACGAATGACACATCAGATCTACAAGGAGTGACTGATGTGTGACAGCTATTGTGAAGGAAGCTGAGGAGATGGCGAGTGTTCTTGGAGTTAAAAGATGGCTGCAGTTTCCCAAAAAAAAAAAAGGAGGTTTTGGAACAGGTGGTTGCCTGGCTGTGCAGGGTTGTGCAGTCCTTCCTGCCCTTTTACTCAACCTTCATGAAGGGCAGCTGCCAGCCAATCAGCTGCCCAGCAGGATGAACAAGTTGGACCTCGTCCTTGGAAATGGAGGAGACTGAGGAGAGGCAGGCTGCAATACAGAGTGTCAGGATGCATTTGAACGTTGATATGTTGGGTTTTGTCAGCTGCTGTAGCAAGAACATCTTCCTTAGCTGTTCTTAATTAAGCAGGAGGTGTTCACATCTCATTCTGAAGTGTTGGTAATTAGGACAGTGGAAATTTGGACAATTCAGCTAAACAGGTGGGCTTTGTTTTGAAAATGATCCTCCACAATTCACAGACATGACATTTAGTATGTAAATATCACTTCTATCTGAAAACAAAAAATGTGAAGCAACATAAAAAAGCTAAAATCTGTTTTCAGAACTCAAGAAAATAACTGCTGTCCATGCCCTCCATTCCACACCGTCAATCTCATCCATGTATTTCTGAAACTATACAATGGGTTTTCATTATTCAACCAATCTGAGAAACCTTCAGTTATTTTTTTTTGTCTTTTTTCTTTTGCCTGAGAGCAGCAATACTCAACGAATAAATAATATTCATTGCTCAATATCTGTTTACACAAGAGCATGGAGATGAAAAACTAATCTGACTCTTGATGAGATGCAATTCTTTTCGGAGAGATTATGTTTTGCTCAATGTTCCAAAACATGACATCTTGTTTAGGCTGTAGGTGTAAAACAACAGCCAAGGATTCCTGAGATGCTGGATTCCTAAAATTGTTTGGGTGTGATTTTGCTCCCATTTACATCCATCTGAATATGTAAAATGTGGCAGCTAATAATGGGAGCACACATATTTTCTCTGTTCATTTGCATGTGTGTCCAGGCACAGTTTTAAATCCTGTGTAACTCCTCTGTCTCTTAATGACGGATTAGACTTCTCATAGTATGACTGCTCATCCAGTGATAATCCACACACAGACTTTGAGCTGGAGAAGGCAGTAGGCCAGAGGGGAAGAAGGGACAGGCAGAAAGAGAGGACATGGGGGTGCAGAAAGGGAGAAGATGTACAGTAACTGTGAGCAAATTATAGCTGCCACATAAATAGAAAGTTTGCCGACAAATCCGTGTGGAGAGGCATGGCAAAAGTGCGTCAGCAGGATCCACACTCATTCCCCTAAATTCTCCTCAAAATGTTGGATTTTAGATTTTGCTGTATCAACTTTGACATTTCTCTCTGTCCCTGCTGCTAAAAGGAAGGGGAATTGAAGGAAATGATATGTTTGTCAGCATGTGCACAAGCAACCAAAATGAACTCAATGCAGACTGATTTTGGTTCACTTTTTTTCTTCTCGGTTTGTTAGAGAACCTACTGTATCCTTAGCTGTCTTACTTTCTCACATGTTTGGGCCAGATGACTGATTCTGCTTTGAACGCAGTCTGCACAACTGCTTGGTGCAACTTCCTACACAGTGACAACCTGCTGTTGTTCTGGCAGGAAAAGTTTAATTTTTTCGACTCTAGGTATGGTAATGTCAGTCAGTTGGGTCCACTACTTTTGTCCAGACTGCAATATTGCAACAATTATTAGATGGATTGCCATGAAACGTATGCAGACACTCATGGTCCCCAGAGGATCCTAATGACTATGTGATCCCCTTATTTTTTGTCTAGCTACACCATGGAGGTTCCTATTTGTGGTTTTGAGTGAAATGTCTCAACTATTGGGTGGATTGCCATGAAATTTTGTAAAAAAATAAATAAATAAATAAATAAAAAAATCATGTCCCCCTCAGGATGAACTGTAATAACTTTGGTGATCCCATAACTTTTCATGTGCTGCCAGCATCAGGCTAAAATGTCTATTTGTCCTATACTGTGGTATATAACCAAACACCTGCAAAAGTAATAGTAATGGCATCCCCATCACCCTCACATGGATATTATATTTAGTGCAAATGTTAGCATGCTAACAATATAAACTGAGATGGTGCTCATAGCAAACATTACACCTGCTCAACATCGGCATGTTAGCATTGTCACTGTGAACATGTTAGCAATGCTGATGCTAGCATTTAGCTCAAAGCACTGCTGTGTCTAAGTATAGCCTCACAAAGCTGCTAGCATGGCTGTAGACTCAGTCTTGGTGAGTCTATATTCTACCTGGAGGAATAAAAAAGGATTTGCTGTAACCATTTAAACACTTCTCTTAGGTCACCTTGGGGTTGAGCTAGTCTTATGTGCAGGCCCCACGGACACGTGCATGAAATGCACACACAAGCAAACATGCACACAGTCTTGCATTGTTGACCAAGTGTGAAAGAAAGAAAGCTTGCTGTCCCTCTGAGATAGTCATACATGTTGCACAGAGCTGCACACCTTACACACACACACACACACACACACACACACACACACACACACACTTATCCACAGAAACAGAGAGAATGTCTCAAATACACACAGCCATTCAAATACCCACATAGAAACATACAGACGCACAAATACACATTGAAACACAGACGAACAGATGGGCACACAGACGATCTCTCTCACTCGCTTACACTCACTCAATCTCTCTGTAATCACCACTGATTTTTCCTGATTTAATTTCAAGACACAAAAACAATATCAGCAACTTTTTGTAGGATACTCGGAATAAAAACCATGAAAAAAATGACACCTAAAAGATGCTCCCTCACATTTTGGCTGACTTAGAGTATCAAGGCATCTGCTGCAGCGATCTGAGCAGTCGAAACTGAGCCTTGCGAGAGCAATTAAAAACACTTTATTCTGATTCCTAATTATTTCAGGGGGTTTATAAAAACAGAACTTCTCAACACAGCTTCATCCAAATTGGGTTTATAGTGGCTCAACTGACAAATGAGTTGACTTCTAAAAAAGACAGTAGAATCACTTTTGAAATTGGTCTCACATTGGGGGTTTGAATTTGCCGGTTCAGATGTAAAAAGTTATCACTTTAATTTCCACAAATGGCAGACAAATGTGAGATACTGTGAAGACCGATGGACATGCAGACTGCCAGGTATTCAGACAGACACACACAGGGCAAGAATATGAAAGCAATTTATTTTTCTCTGTGCATTGTGTGGTGACTTTCCGCAACCCTTCCTTAAAACTCCAGGGGCCAGTATTGGTGTAACCCTGGTAACAGCACAAAACAACCCACTGTCTCCTCTTCAAGTCTACAGCTGGCAGACACACACACACACACACACACACACAAATAATAATAATATCTTTATTTATATAGAACTTACAAAGTGCTTCACATAAAAAGCAGAGAATACAGAAACGCAATAAAAAAAAATGAAAGTACTAAACAAACCACATAAAAAAAAAAAGGCAAAACCCCCAAAAAGCTAACAATCAGATGAAATCAGGATAAGGCGGCGCAATAAATGTACGTTATAAGATTTAAAATAAGCCACCGACTGACTTAGTCGACTATTTCTTCGGGCAGGGTGTTCCAGAGCATCGGGGCTCTTATTTCAAAAGCTCTGTCCCCCTTAGTCTTCAGCTGAGAGTCTGGAACAGATAAAAGGCCCCTGCCAGAGGATCTCAGAGTGCGAGCAAGTTGTAAGGGGATAAAAGATCTGAGTTATACTGAGGAGTTAGACCATTTAGTGCCTTGTACGTAATTAAAAGAACCTTAAAATCAATTCTAAAACGTACCGGAAGCCAGTAAACTGGGGTGATGTACTCAAACCGGTTTCCTCTGGTTAAAAGCCTGGAAGCTGAGTTATGTACTGTCTGTGGACAATCTAGAGTTTTTCTATTTAGACATATAAAAAGGTTGTTACAGTAATCCAGGCATGATGAGATAAAAGCATGTAAAATTGTTTCGGAATCCTTAAAACTTAACATGGGTTGAATTCTGGCAATGTTGCTTAGTTGATTAAAGTATGTTGGTACAACTTTTGTAATGTGCTGCTCAAAGCTTCAATTACAGTCAAACAAGACGCCAAGATTTCTAGCAACAGGCTTAATGTACTCAGACAGGTCCCCAGTAGATGGCAGTATTTGAATGTTGAGTTCAATTGAAAAAATTTCTTAGACATCTAGTTTCTTACTTAACCAGGCACTCTTGTAAAGAACTTAGCATGCTGAGGTCAGTGGGCTCAACAAGGACATACAACTGTGTGTCGTCAGCATAAGAGTGAAAGGAAACATCATGTCTACGAATAATATTACCTAATGGGAGCATATAAAAAGAGAATAAAATTGGTCCCAAAATTAACACTTTAGGTACCCCATACTTGACAGCAGCAAATGAGGACATGTGGTTTTTAATGGACACACAGCCTGCCTGAAAGATAGGATTTGATCCAACTCAGTACAGTACCCAATACGCCCACCCAAAATGCTATGATCCATCGTGTCAAAAGAAGCACTCAAATCAAGCAGTACAAAAATGGAACACATGCCAGCATCATTGGTCATTAGTGACTTTAGGGCAGTGTCTGTGCTGTGATGCTGACAAAAACCAGATCAGAAGGTTTCTTCCACAGCAGCAAGGAGTTTCTTAGGCACATTTTTTTCAAGTATTTTGGAGTTAAAAGGTAATTTTGAAATAGGTTGGTAATTTTCAAGAATCATATGGTCAAGGCCAGGCTTTTTTTTTTGTTATTTTTTTTTTTTTTTTTTTTTTTTAGGAGTGGCTGAACACTAGCAGTTTTGAAATAGTCTGGGATGCAGCCCAGGAATAGGGCTGTCAAAAATTCAGAGCAACCAGGGCCCAATTGTTTCAATTACATCAATTAAAAGCTTTGTTGGCCTTATATCCAGTGGACAAGATGACACCTTCATGTGAGATACTATATTAAAAATTCTGGTAAGGGAAACTGGGATGAAGTGGCTCAGGATGTCTTTTTCTGGGGAATCAACATCAGTGAAAGTCGTACAAGGCATTGCACTGGATCCACAAAAAATTCATACATCAATAGTCTTGAATTAAAACCTGGGATTTTGCTGATTTTCAGATATGAGATTTGAGAAATAGTGTGTTTGACCATTATTTTCTAATAAAGTAGAAGCTCCTTCATGGCCACATAGTGGACCTAAAGGCCAGTATTCTTCCACCTCCGCTCAGCCTTCCTGCACTCTCTTTTACAGCTGTGAGAGCTTTCATTTATCCAAGGTTGCAATTTACAATTTTCTTTACAATTTGCTTTAATTCTATTTTTGAGGGGAGCCACTCTATCTAAAGTTGAAGAGCATAGATAATTACAGCGGTATTCAGGCAGACACATGCATACATATTCATCTTTCTTTCATCTAAACCTAACACATTACAAATACACACACAGCCACCCATATAATGCCTCTCAGATATAATCAGACACAAACTATTACCATCTGTAAATTGTCATTTCAACATGACAGTTCAGGAATCAGAAATCACTTCATCCCTCACATTTATTCCTTTTTAGACTCACAAAAATCTGTCACAACTCTGCTAACACAACTTTTTTTTGCCACTGCTAGCTAGCAGACACGTTATTATATATTTCAAACTAGCTAGCTGTTTGAAATGACAAAGTAAGGAACATGGATTGTCTCCTTACTTTCAATCACTATATTAAAAAATAAACTTTCACGAAGGAGGTGATGTTTTTGCTCCCGTTTGTTTATCTGTGTGCTTTTCTGTTGGATAACTCTAAAACTTATGAAGGGATTCCCAAGAAATGCGGTGGACAGATAGACCTTAGCCCACAGAAAAATTAAAGACATTTTTCTGGCAGTCTGGAGCCAGGATTTCCAACATCAAGCCATGAACGTTTAGCAATAACAGTGGAAATAACAGAGATTTGATTCCAAATACTAAGGTGGGTGTTTTCAGAGCCAGGACACCAATGAGTCACACACATTTTAGGAATTTCACTAATATGAATATTTTGGGGGGTTTGTTTTTTTTATTCATTTTTTTACAGAACCTTGGAGTTGGAGTTCATCTGAGCTAATTTATCGTCCAATTACAAATGTACACTTGTGCCTACAAGTATGAAAGGTAGCCTGCTTGCTTGATTAAGGTTAGGGTAAACAACTGATAAATTAGCTAATGCAAAGGTGATTCTGTGAGTGAGAAAATATTTCCTTCTTTCTCTGTGGGTTTATGTTTCCTGGATGCACAAAAAGAGGACCCAGTGGTGTCTGTTTTTGTAACTAAGCCTGCTTGCATGCCAGTTTTTCCTGACATATTACTGATAATATTTACTGTCCCAGGTGCCTGCTCCTGATAGCTTATTGAAATGGGTTCCAAAATGCTCTGAGTATTGTCGGTGGCACTGAACTATGCAATTATTTCCCATTGGTAAGCCTGGGGGCTACAATCTCCAGCACTGTGTTGGTCACAATGACGTCAGCTTCATCTCGTTCTGAATCTCTCTCCCCCTGCTCCTTTTCTCTGTGTGTCTTTGTGAGAGTGTGTGTGTGTGTGTGTGTGTGTGTGTGTGTGTGTGTGTGTGTGTGTGTGTGTGTGTGCGCGCATGTGCATCTTTCAGATTCCTCACCTGTCCACCAGGTGTCCTCTGTGTGTTCCTCTACTCTACACACCTGCTGCTCATCTCCTCAACAGCCCTTGGGCTCTAGACACCTGCTTCCACAGCTGACTCTTATTACCTCATTACTACATGTCTAACTAATTATACTGTAGTGGTAATGTTTGTTTCCTCTTATTATACAGGTAATTCTATGTAGACTGTAGATTACCCTGTGTCAGTTAGGTATTGTAATTCTCCAGAATAGAGAATCGCAGACACACTAAAAACTAGTCTACATAGTGTTAATTGAATGGCACCTCCTGCGTTTTTCACCCATTTCCTGTCAGATTATGTACTCCGCCTCTGTGCCTTACCTTACTCGAACTCTACCCGTCTGCCTGCCTGGCTGTTATTGATGCCTTGTTGCCTGCTGATTATTCTGGGTTGTTTTTTTTTGCCTTGTATTGCTTTCCCATTGCTGTCATAAGTCTGTATGCACGCTGCATAAAACCATCTTTTATTACACTAGTCCTGCATCCTAAGTCTGCATTTGGGTCCTGATTCTTGCAATCTTAAATGGGGTGTGCATGTGCTGTTATGTTGCACAAGGTGGGGCTTTTGTGTATTGTGCACTCAGGCCCGGCGTGACAGTGTTCCACTAGTTCAGGTAGAGGTATGATGCACACCTGATTGTATGACATTATCAAAAAAGCATGCGCGTGTGTTTATTATTCAGTATTATTATTGGACTGGTCAAATGACTAATCTAGTTTCCTTCCACTGTCCCCGTCTTCTTCCTCCCTCTCATATCATATCAGCTGCTCTCCCTCTCTCATATTCTTACATTACGGTCTTTTCATTTATTGTCGAGAGTGAAATTAGTTTTGTATTCTTGACTGGTAAATCATTGCTTTTGCTTAACAAAGATTGTTGTGTTTGAAATTAATCAAGACTAAAAGTCTATGCTTGGGTGTGTGTGTGTGTGTGTGTTTTTGCTGCATGTGTGGGTGTATGAGCTCTTTTGCATGCGCATGACATCCAAATGTGGAATCCCACAAAGCAAAACAAAAACACCCAAACAACAGCGTTAATACATTTCTGCTCTGATACACTGCTTTGAAATGAGATAAGGGCTAATTAACCAATCAGAATGCTTTGATCTAATTAACAAAACATGACTTTGTTTTGATATCAGAAGACTGCAGTCTGCTAGAATGACAATAAGTGAGAAGAGCAGTAAAATTTTCTTTTTTACTAATTTTCTCTCTGTCTCTCACTCCCATTGCACAAAATTTGCCTTTTAATGTTGAGACTGTTACTTTCACCGCTTTGTCATTTCTCTCGTGCTCGTCTGTCACTGCAGCATCTATTCTGCTCCCAGTGCTGTTGGTGGGCACGAAGTAAAGTGGATGACTGTGAATTCAAGTCAGGCCCTTGAGAGAGACAACAAGCATGTGTCACAAATGAATAAAATATTCTAATGAGAAGTGGAGTAATAACACGCTGACAGGTGCACCACAGTGAGTGTTTACATGCACATTAATGTTATGATATTATTAAAGATAATCACCAGAATATCTGTGCTGGCAAATACAAACGCTAATTACCCAGATCAGCAAATGAATCACTTACATAAAACACACATTTACATAAACATTAATAATACAATCTTTTTCAGAAGGCTGAAGTACTTTGTTTTGCATTTGGTTCTTGTGAATGCTCCATTTACATTAACCTGGATAAGAACAATAGGGATCATATCTCAAATATTAGAGCTGAATTAATTAGTCAGCATACTGAGTAGTGCATCTTACAATGTAAGTGCCAGTCTATGTTCTATCATTATAGCATATAGAATATGCTTATATACAAATACGAGTTAAATGATAATGGAGTGACTAAGTATGACACACAAGCACCAATATGTGTATGGCTAACCGTGTGAGAGAGGACAAAATGAACAAAATGTGCATTTTTCAATAAAAGGTAAAAGAAACACAAAAAAAGACTGTTTATTCTTTTTTGTTGCCTCAGGGGCTAAAAGATCTGTGTGTGCGCGTAGCTGAATCTGTGCTTTTATTTGTGGATGCCGTGTACGTTTTAAAAGGTCAACTATCAAGTCAAATGTATCGAGAACTTTCAAAGGAGACTAGTCCAAGTTGTCTTGGGAACAAGTTAAACAACCGGGGAGAGAGAGAGAGAGCGCGAGAGAGAGAGAGAGAGAGAGAGAGCGAGCGAGAGCGAGAGCGAGAGCGAGAGAGAGAGCGAGAGCGAGAGAGAGAGAGAGAGAGAGAGAGCGCACCTGGAAGAAAAAGAAGTCTGGAGCCTGAAGCAGCTCAGACAGGGGCTGCAATGGTTTAAACAGAAAGTATGCCATAAGAGGAAATACTTCTTTGTAAACACACTTTGGAGACTCCCCACATCTCATCAGTCATCACTGAAGATGTGGTGTTCTACTGTGTTAACTCCAAACTCATTAAAAGCTCATTTCCCTTCTTTCCTTAACATCTCCACCGAGGACCTTATTTATTCATTCGGATAGGCCTCTTGATATATAATGTAGAGAAAGCATTTAAAAGAAATCACGTAATTTTCATTGTGGAAACTAATCAACTAACATGAAATATAGGCATATATAAGTACTAACAGTGGCTATGTACTTGAAAAAGAACTAAATAGCCACCCGATTAGCTCTGTAGCAGAAACAATACTATGTATCCCTGGAGATGAAAAACAGACTAAATGCACCTGTGAAAAGTCCTTGAAACAAAGGAAAGTTGTCTAATGTTACATCAGACTCATGGTGGGAAATCTTAAATTTCTGTTATGCTTTTAGTATTCTGAACTGTTTGTTCATGTTTTTGTGTGCAGCTTGCTGCAAAGGGCTGCTTGGGTTTATTGAATAGATTTTTATTTCAATGGAGCTGCCCGGAGAAAATAAATCCATTAAAAACAGCTCCTTTACAAATTTTGCAAACAAAACAATCAATGATAGGCGATTATTTTGTTCTGACCCTCCAAATCTGTGACATCAAGTAATGTCTGCTACTATAAGGAAGACTGTTTAAATCCAGTCACATCTCAAATGAATTCAGCGCTTTGATCACATCACATCTCCCTCATCTTTCTTTTTTTCTCTACAGTGTGAGAAAATGAGATACAAGGTACAAGGTAGAAAAGGTACAAGGGGAGAAAGAGATGAAGTTATGGAGGAACAGGGAGGCCTGTCATGATTGCTATTGGTCTGTGCATATGCTTTCTTGCCTACGTGAAATCTGTACATGCATGTGTCTGTGTGTGTCAGCAGAGTAAATACAACCACAGGATTAAAACTACTAAACTAACTACTAAAAGATATATGAAATCTGTTTTTAGTTTTGTAGGCATTGAGTGAAATCAAATAACCCTGGCACATTTACAATGATGTTTTTAAACAGTGTTTAATATGTACATTTTCCCTTTTTCATAAACAAGAGCAAATAAGAAAAAAATGTATCAAATGTATTTATGAATAACCCCATATTAAAATTGTATTTGCTTATTTAAATTTTAAAAAGTTCTCATTCTGAAGAGATCTTAGACAGTGCACAATTGAAAAGGGGTCTGCCTTATCATACTTCTGCACAGCATGTTCCATTTAAGACCCTGGTCAAGGGAACATGAGGTTCTTTGTACTACTGTATTTTAAATAAGTGATAAAATGTGATTATTATTTTACAAGGCCTGCTGCATTCAAAACAATTTCAGTAAGCACCAAATCTACATCACATGTAGAATATCAGAAGGTTGTATGAAGCAGGACATTAATAAAGGTGAATGCCCAGATGCAAAATATTAGTGTTAACTTTACAACAAGCACTGCTCATAAAGATAAAGCTTTATTCTACGCCTAATCTACACTTCAGTTTGAATAAAAAGGAAATTCTGTAATTTTCTTTTGAACACCCATAAAATGTTGGAGGAAAAATAATGTGATCATGAAATTTTAAAGTCCAGACATTATTACTGGATCCAAAGCAGCTTTTACAAAGTCTCCTAACTTGCTCCGCTGAGATACAGCATGCTCATAGGGATTTAAGCAGCTTAACGGTTGTTAAAAGATTGATGTCAATATTTAGCAGTATAGCACTTGAGGTTTAGAAAGTAGAGCTCACTCCAGCAAGTTTATCGTTGGGCTGAGTGTGTCCAATTCAGTTTCCTCCTTTCCTTTTCATCAAGGCAAACAGACCTCATGCAAGTTGAACTTCAGACTACAAATCAAATTCTCTTCATGTGTTTTGCATGTGTTGTACACCGACTACTTAATATTCACACAAAATGTAGTTTTTGAACACTCTGATCTGAGTTTATGTGCATAAAATGACCGATCTAAGAAAAAACATCAGACTCTGAACATCTATTTCCATAATCACAGCCCACCAAGTTAAAAGAATGTACAGTGTGGGATGTGTGCTTAACATAATAGGCCTGTTTTAAAAAATGGCTTGGAGGCCATTTTGCATTCTGAATATATTGCTGGCATTATCATAGTTGCCTCTTGACGTTTTGACAAGCATAGTCTACTTTTGACCATGGCCTTCACGCACTTACATATTAACAATTTACAAATGTGGAGACAAAGGTGAGCTGGTCAACACTTCAGGAGTTCAGGAGTCAGGTAGAATCAGAGAAATAGGAGAAGCATTTGGCACCATTAAAGCCATTACACCTTGCATACAGAATGCTATCAACCTCGCCACATGCCAGATTGGTGAGGTTTCTAGACAGTTTTCCATTTACTGCGATCTTGGTCACACTGCCAATTGTGTTCACTGGAATGCATGGCCAAGCAGGAGGTACAGGAGTCAAATTTTAGGGTGCCGGATAAGCAAACGCGTTTATTTTCTTGTCCATCTTTACGAATGTATGCTGCTTAACATTTAAAAAGGGAAGTGACAATTTTAATTAACATTTAATAGGGTGAAATGTTCATCAAGTCCAAGGGCAGACGAAGAAACACAGGGGATTCAATTCTGTTGACAGAGCATTAGACAGAACAAAGGCTATGGGAATGCGAAAAAACACTTTTAATATAAACTTTTGATACAGTTCATCTAAGGTGAACAGCACAGCATGCAATCAAGACAAAGTGACTTTAGTAACAATTGATGAAATATTTTGAAATGATTCCTCTGTCGCTCTCTCTTTATCAGTGTGGACTCCTTGAAGTTATGATGTTGTCTTTCACTTCTGCCTCTATCCTTCTCTTTTCTCTCTTTTTTTTGTCTTTCCCTCTGCAGAAACCTCTCTTTTCTCTTCTCATCGCCTTTTCTCCCCAAAGGCGTGTCCCCCGGGTGAACTTTGGTACTGATTACAGACAAAGCAGATTAGGAAATACATTCAGACACACACACTCATTTACTTCTGTATGCCAGGGGCAGTTTGCATTATGTGTGTGAATATTAGCCACCTGCACAATCTTGCAAAGGCACCCTTTTGTCTGGGTATAGTACAGATTGGAAGGCTAGTCTTAACCTCTTGAGTGAAAATTTTGGCTTAAAATAGAAAGCATTATTTATGCTGTAATACTCAGACAATGTGTGCAACAACCTGCTGATAATACAGCAAAATTAGAGTTGAATGAGGCCCCAGTTGGTTAGTGGCTTCAAACCCAGTACCTTCTTAATATGCAGCAACAGTGCTTACCACTGAGCCTCCATGTGGATTTTTGTGTAGTTTTTCCATATCTGGTTGGAGTGGACCAGTAATAAGTAAGCAGTATTCCTGAGAATAAACAACTTTCCCTAGATAAAAAAAAAAATAAAAAAAAAGATATATATACACTATATGGACAAAAGTATTGGGCCACCTACACATTACACCTACAGGTGCTTTAATGACATCCCATTC
>LKNJ01000400.1:171237-182001 GCA_002120245.1 Maccullochella peelii | reverse complement strand
ATCCTGATATATTCCGACTACTTTGAATAAAGATTAACACTGAGCTGTTGCAGCCTTTAGTAGTTGTACTTATAATATAATATTGCTATGTATTGTTCTTATGTCACATTGTTTGGGTTTCATGAAAATTTTTTATTCTGTTACAGCTGTCCAGGCTACTGTCCTGCAAAGACCTTGGTTGGCACACCCACTGTTCCCTGTGCAGCTCCACGGGGCTTTCAGTGATGTGGAGAAGCTGAGCCATCACCACTGAGGCCTTCCACAGTATTCTACATAAAAAGCATGGTAGGTGCAATTACTGAGAATATGACAATGTAAGGAAAAGTATTTCAGTGCTCAAAATAATGCACATGATCAGGCCTACTTGATTTAGTAAGATTTAGTAGATTAATACTAAAAGGATCATAATTAAAAACTTTCCAAATGTCACAAAACTCATCAGGCTACATCAACACTGGGAGTGATCCTTATTAAAAAAAGAAGAACAAGATTTAAATGTCAGTAACTACGGTCAGATCACCTAGAAATGGTATGGTATGCTATAAAAAGCTAGATTCAAGAATTACACAATTACACTGGGCAGGTCACTTCACTGGTCACTTTATGGGATTAAAAGTGTTCTGTCATTTTGGTTTCCTCTTGTCATACTGTAATCACGTTGAGCACTGTGATCACCACACATCCTGTTCAATACATGCTTCTCCTTCATTCAAGACCAAATGTATCTGCCAGGAACTACTGGCGGTCAAAACAGCCCTGGAGGAGTGGCGTCATTGGCTGGAGGGAACTGAACAACCCTTCCAGGTGTGGACGGATTATAAGAACCTGGAGTATGTATGGACCGCCAAGAGGCTCAACGTCCGGCAGGCCAGGTGGGCTCTTTTTTTTTAATCGTTTCCAATTCACCTTATCGTACCGTCCGGGTTCTAAGAACCTAAAACCGGATGCCCTCTCACGCCTGTTTGACCCCGCTACTGAACCCAGGACCCCATCATACATCCTGCCCCAGTCCTGTGTGGTGGGGGCTATAACCTGGGGGATTGAGAGGAGGGTCAAGCAGGCCTGCGCCAACCTCCCCAGACCAGCGGGGTGTCCCCCAAACCGGCTTTTTGTTCCTTCTGTCCTTCAGTCACAGGTAATCCACTGGGCTCATACATCTCGACTCTCCTGCCACCCGGGAGTGCATCGTACCATCTTTGTGATCCGGCAGCGGTTCTGGTGGCCTGCCATGAGGGTCCAGGTGGTAGAGTATGTGGCAGCCTGTCCAGTCTGTGCGCGCAAAAAGCCTTCTCGGTGACCGGCAGCTGGCCTTCTCCACCCGCTCTGAAGGTAATACCACCATTCTCACAGTAGTTGACAGATTCTCAAAAATGGTCCACTTTATCCCGTTGCCCAAATTACCCTCCGCCAAGGAGACGGTGGAGGCTGTTCTATCCCACGTCTTTCGTCTCCACGGGCTCCCTAGAGATATCGTGTCTGACCAGGGGCCGCAATTCGTGGGCCGGTTCTGGAAGGCCTTCTGCACCCTCCTCGGAGCCTCGGTGAGTCTCTAGTCCTCCGGCTACCACCCGCAATTTAATAGACAGACGGAACAGCTTAATCAAGAGCTGGAGGCCGGCCTTCGCTGCCTTGTGTCCCGGAACCCCGCCTCCTGGACCGTCACCTCATCTGGGTGGAATATGCCCACAACGCACTGCCATGTGCAGCCACTGGGCTTTCCCCATTCCAGTGCGTGTATGGATACCAACCCCCTCTCTTCCCGGGGAAGCGTGCCGTCAGCCCTGGCTCTAGTCCGCCGGTGTCGGCGGGTCTGGAGCCACGCCCGCCAGACCCTACTCTGGGCCACTGCTCGCTACAAGCAACAGGCGGATCGGCACCGGACCCCAGCACCCATCTACCGAGAGGGCCAGCAGGTTTGATCCTTTAAAAATGTACCGCAGTTTACAACGTTTACTCAGAGTACATTTTAACTGACCTACGTTTTACTTTTATGCGTGTGCATTTTTACAGTTTTACTTTTACTTACTTTAAATTAAAATATTCTAGTAGTCTTTCCATCCCTGCACCTTGTTTTGTATTTAACATGTGTATGAGTGATGCTGTGATTTAAACAGAATGTGTTTACTCATGTAGACATGTCAGTGATTAATTTAAGAGATCTACGCACGGCACTTGGAGGATACAGAATTGACCAAAAACTTTGGCACATGCTTCTGAGCTGCATGCACAGCTATTTTCATGTAAGCTTTATTCACTTTCCATTGTTTGTACATGACTTGTGAGTGTTCTCTTTGTGCAATGCAGCATACCTCAGGTACACACATATATAGACACACACACACACACACACACACACACACACACACACACACACACACACAGCGCAATAGCCTAACATAAAAAGCTCTGAAATCCTTGTGAGTAAAGATATGCATGATCAAAATGAATAATTGTGCAGACAGTTTGTGTGAAAGTATTTTTGCACAGAGGCAGAATAATAAATGAACAGTTTTTGGCCGGAGCAGGGATTATAAATCAAAGCGCCAGGATGCACTGTGTCTTGTTACCAGATCAAAAGATGAAAGTATGGATTTCAGTGATACATCAAATCTGGCCAGAAGCCGGTCTTCAGTCTTCAATTGCCCACCTTCATCCAATGCAGGAGGTCCAGGAGGTGCTGTGTGCCGAGCATGGAAGCTGGGCATATCATTTACCAAAGAGAAGATATGGCTTTGATGAATAATGTGTATTACAGTTGTGAGATCCATATGGACAGAGGACAGCAGTACCCTGGCCTGTGTCAGGATAACTAACATGCTCCAGCCATACAGAAGGCTAATGTGTGCTTGTAGATCTGTGGGGGGAAAAAAAAAAAAATCCAATAAGCCTGCCAGAAGCCTCTCCTTTTTTACAAAGTGGTACAAAGTCACATGACAAATGTCATACGACTTTGCCACAGCCCTCACTGAGTTGCCCCTGGAAACATCATTGAAGGCAACCTCCAGTATGGACAGTGGCACTTCTCTTAGTGTTTTCCTTGGTCTGAACCTAGGCATGCTGTGAACAGAGAGTGTATAGGGTGTACTCTGTAAAATGTGTAAAGATTAAATGGTTCCAACCAGGTTTTGAATTTTGAGTTTAAAATCTAGGTTACTATTACAAACCAAAAATAATAATTGAACATGTAGGAATTGAACCCAGGTCTCCAGATTGAGAGGCAGCATTTTAAGCTCTGGATTATGGCACCAAATATATTGATAATACAGTAGGCAGATACATAGTATTGTAGGCTAATTTTATTATTATTTAAATAATACATATTTAAACATAGATAAAAACAACTATTCTGATGTCATTATTACACTGTCACTAGCAATTGTAACTTGCCCACACCATGCCACACATTATACAAGCTACACTGCTAGCTACAAACAATGAATCTAGCTAACATTTGACAAAGATATCAAATGTTCATGATCGTCAAAACTAGACAGATTTAAATTCATAGACATTAAAGATTTACAAAGTATGAGGAAAAGACTAGTTCATACCTCAAAAAAAGTCATGGCAGAAAAATGTTGAAGTAGGTCATCAGTTTGCCCATTGGCAGACAGAGAAAAATCACCACAGAGTTTTTGGTGGGAATTCCAACCCGGGTGGCTACAGAGCACATGCAGAGTTTTTGAACCTAAGTCCCCCGTTTGAGAAGCAAGTATTTATCCACTGGACTATGACACAAGATATTTAGTAAGTAGAGTATACATTTAAACTAAACACAAAACACTCACTTTTTTTTCCAAATTATTTGAATAAAAGACAGCTTTAACTAAGCCAGACACCATTTTCAAGTCAAATTTATTTATAAAGCACATTAAAAAACAGACCAAGTGCATAGAGAACACACTATAAAATCACAATTAAAAGACAAGAGACTAAAAAACGAGACACCCACAAACGTAACAGTACACACAGCACAGGTGTGCTAGCTACATTTTGATGATGTCGGTGTCAATGGTAACACAGCATTACAACTGCCCCCAACTGTACAGCCCATGACAAGCTGCACTGCTGGGTAGAAATAACATAGATAACATTTGACTAATATATCAAATGTTAGACAACAGAATGGTCATCAAAACATATACAGATTTAAATGCATAGACATTTAAGTTTAAGACAGTATGAGAAAAATACTGTACATAATAAAAATTACTTTCATGCCTCAAAAACTAGTCTTGGCAGAAAAACAATGATAAGTATGAGACATCAATTTTTCCTTTGGCAGGCAGAGAGGGATCATCACAGACCATGTGCATAATGAGTTTCATGGTTCTGTCTTGTTTCTGATTGGTGCAATTTGAGATGTTACAATTGCCCCCGGTCTCCCTTCAGCTACATTTAGCAGAATGGTTGCCAAGCAACACACAGACGCAGTGGAAAGTGTGATTAAATATTGGGATGATTATTAACATATACATAAATTATAAATAAATAGTAAAAGTAAACAACTATAGCGTTGAAGGGGCTTTGTGGGGAGGGCGGAGCGGAGGGACAGAGCCACTGCTCGCCGACAGACAACTGCTGAGCGCCGCAAATCTCTAGAGGAGAGAGCCGGTGGAAGACCCGGAGCTTCTTTAGGAATAAACACCCGGAGTAACACCGCATTCTGCTCTGATCCGGAGCCGTTTACTGGCGGGAGGAGAGCTCAGTTTATTTTTAAACTTTTGGGATTAAAAAGTGGATTTATCTTCACTCTCGCTTCTCAACCTGTCTGCAGCAGCGAGCTGTGGAGGTGCTGACCTCTGTCAAGTAGGATTGAGACCCCAGAACTTTGCCTTCAATGATCAACAAAATCAGGACTTTAAAGCTGCACAAATCAGGACGCTTGAACACAATATCATTGAATAAAGATAAGTGATTGTTTTTACTATGAAAATGTAACTGTAATCAATAAATATAAGGATACGTATATTAAAAGATTAAATGTATCTGGTAATATGAAGTGTTAAGAGAAGTATCTGTGATCTTGTCTGTAATACTGAATGCACTGAGTTATGTTGCAATATGAAGTGTTGACATTAGCTTGTGTAATCAAGGCCAGTATGAAATGACCAGGTCAGAAGGGTGCAAGGAGGGGGGATTGGAAAAATACCCAGAGTGTCGAAAGAGGAATGAATCAGCGAAAAAGTTGTTTTTCAGTAACTGAACGATCTACCATTGGCTGAAGTATCAGGAGATGTAACTGATGTGACTGAACGATCTACCATTGGCTGAAGTATGCATCAGGAGACATGACAACTGCATTAGATAGAATAAAAGACAGAGCTCCAAGGAGAAGAGCTCAGAGCGGATGGGACGGACAGCTGGACAACATCAAGAAGACTTCACTGAAGACTGCACTTAGCCAACACCCCAAAGGACACTGAAGGATCAGCCACATCGACTGAGAACACCGAGAGGGACAGACTCGGTCAGCAGGCCGTGGCTGGCCTAACATTGGCGCAGGGAAACCAATGCTTTCCCAGCTGACAACAGAGGAAGAGGACTTTTCCAACTTTGTACTGAGTTGGGATCTCCAAAGAAGACTCTTTCTCCGTGGCTGGTGGACATTGGGCAATGGCCATTGCTCAACTTCCTTTCACCCAAAAAACCAGATAAGTTAGACGATAGGATTTAGAATTAGATTAGAGTAAGAGATGATGTTGATTATTATTGTAACTGATTAAGTTTTGATTTATAAAGCTGATGCCATAACCCTGCCAATATTCCTGCAATAAATATAACAAGTAAAGCAAAGTAAAAATTGTCTAAGTGCTCCTTTAATATAAGCTTCTCCTGACTGTAACACATTAAGTAACTGGTTGCTCAACAACAATAAGGTTCTAAAAGGTTATTTTAATTCTGTTGTCCACTATAATATTAGGAAACAGACCCTTAGGGCTTAAGTTCCGAGCCTTTAAAACCCAACCTAGCAACTTACCAAGTGCTCAGATCTATGAGGAAAGCTGCCGTTAACGGGCATGTCTGGGGGTTTACTCTGACAAATAAGGCTACTCAGTCAGGTGTGAACTACCAGGGGAGGTAGGGTAGACGTTTGGAAGTAGGCAGTGAGAGGCTAGGCGAGTTTCCTCGACACCAGCTTAAATAGTCTTTAGAAATTCTAATAGGGCAAGATCCCATAGAACTTTAGACTCTGACCCTTTAAACGGAGAGCTGGTCCAAGATAGTCCTGTACAGGGCTTCTATCCTGGCGATCTAACACCTCTTTCAGTATATTCTGTCTTTGTCCATGTTGACTGCTGACTGGAGGGGAAATGTACTTTACTTCATGAACGTACAGAGAGGAGAGGGGAGAAAGAAGAGAGACTGGGGGGAAATAACAGAAAGGATCGTAGTGAATGAATGAATGAATGCCTTCAGCGGAACGCTTTGAACTGCAGTCTGCCATCTCCCTGTTACAATGCTGCGTGGGCGGTTACTCAGTCTCTTTATAAACATGGAGGGACTCACATGCACACTTAGTCTTATTGACACACAATATTAATAAGCATCTTATAAGGATTTATAAGGGCCTTATTACCTATTAACTAACGCGTATTACAAGGACCTTAATATAAAGCATTACCTAAAGTAAAGCATTACCTAAAGGTCTTCTTCAATCATACATTAAACACAATCTGGATTTATGAAAAACCAATACATAGTGAATCATAACAGACTTGGATTTACTGGATTATAGTAATCTTGTTGACATTGGTAGTGGTGGCAGTACTTTGTTTCTTCTATAAGGAATTTGATTCTGTTGAACATAATCTTATCCTGGTTTTGGACCTTATTTCTGTTAGATTTGCTATACCATGATAGTCACACTTCAATTAAGCCTAAATATGGAACTTCTCCACGATTTAATCTATCATGCAGTATTAGATAAGGATGCCCAACCTCCCCTTACCTTTTTCGGATTGTTTTCCAACTTCTTGCTTCCTACCTCTCCCATAGTAGTAGTATGGCTCTGGCGACTCGAGAGGCTGTGGCTGAGGCTCTGGCGACTCGAGAGGCTGTGGCTGAGGCTCTGGCGACTCGAGAGGCTGTGGCTGAGGCTCTGGCGACTCGAGAGGCTGTGGCTGAGGCTCTGGCGACGCGAGAGGCTGTGGCTGAGGCTCGGGCGACGCGAGAGGCTGTGGCTGAGGCTCTGGCGACGCGAGAGGCTGTGGCTGAGGCTCGGGCGACGCGAGAGGCTGTGGCTGAGGCTCTGGAGGCTGGGGGGTGAACAAGACAGTGCGGTCTCCCGGAACCCGTCGTACCCCCTTATTTTCCATAGGGACTGAAACCGTTGACAGTCTGTCATGAGGGCTCCCAGAAGTTCCCAATCAATGCCTTCTTCAGGTGAAGGTTGGACAGGACCAGAGGATGCAGCTGGCACCGGGGATGACAGAGGCGGCTGCTTGGCAACCTCTGGTGGTGGTTGCCGCCCAGCAGGAACTGGAGAGGGCTGCTGCCCAGCAGAGGTGAGGGAACACTGCTGCTTATGCTGGGTTACCCGGACTTGACATTTCCGTCTGAGCCGCGGAACCGGGGTCAGCTGCTGCTCCCTCAGCTGAGCAATGAAAACAGGAGGTGGCCGTCTAGGCCGTGGGACGTGGACTTGAGGCAACGGGAACCTGGGGCTGCGCACCTGGCAGCGGCACGGGAACCTGGGGCAACATGGAATCAGGAAACACATAATCTACAAACAAAACATCCAACAACAAATCCTATGACACGACAAAGCACAAAGGGAAAGAACAGGTATATATAGGGCGAGACACTGACGAGGGAAACAGAAACAGGTGAGTGACGAGACACAGGTGAACACAATCAAGGGCAGAGACACCAGTAAGCGGGAACACACCAACACTGAACAAGAAATAAGACCTTCAAAATAAAATCCAAAACCAACAGACATAACAAAACCAAGACAAGTCCGTAGACCCTAACATGATATTGATTTGCGGACAGTGACATGCTGTCAAATTATCTTTACTGTTTGTCAAACGCACTTAGTGTTATTGACTTAGAATCTTGCTAGCACAACGTTAGCTTTCTGGCTCATAGCAGAGCCAAAGAGTTCTATGAACTGAGCCGACTAGAAATATCTCCCATTACCAAGTCATATCTAAGGTTCAGCCTATTTACTGGAGTAGTGAACGTTTCTATTGCATAAGAACCTTATGGGATGGTAATGATTATTCCAGGTATTAGTCAAACCCTTAGGTGTTACCTGGGAAATTGGGTTATGGCTTGTGAAAAACTTTGATTGATTTTGATTGCAAAACACATGAAAATGTAAATTAATGGTCTTAATTTTTTTTTCTTTGGCAAGTGACCATGGTATAAGCAGACGCGCGTCTGACGGTTCTCCCCTCCCCATTGTCCATTAATTCCTGATAATTGACACCTCGTCGGGCATTATCCCTTACTTACCAAATTTAAAACCCGTGTTTTGCTTTGTAGCTGTGAGTGGGCTTTTCTTAATCATTTCCCTCATTCTCTCTGTCTCTTGTTCACTTTGGCCCAATCCCAATGTTGACACTCACAAACTCATGGACTTTGAGGCGCATTCCTGCTAAGTTTGTGAGGGCTTAGGGCTGTCCCACTGTCAAATCATCAAGAGCATGAGGGCTCTCTCGCAGACTTTTTGAACCCTTTATGCACACTTTCCGTAAGTACGCATTTTTGCTGACTTTGCCTGAGGGAATTATCCACAATTCATAGTGTAGTGACGTTAAATATGGAATTAGGGAAGCCTGGAAGCTTAAAAAAATATATGTATATATATATATATATATAAACAAACATGGAAGGAGCAACTACCAGAAAAAAAAGTGTATATGTAAGTATAAACATATATCTCACTGGTGATTCATAGACAGAACTGTGTGTAGTGTTGTTCTATGATGGCTCGGCGCATTGTCGTTAATTGTTTGCACATTGTTTATGAGATATAGCATACTACACTTATATGCAGTACTGGGTATGCGCTTAGATGCTTGTTTGGGGAGGAGATGCACTTAAGATTTTGGATGTCTGATAGTTCTTTTGCCGACCTTTGTTGAATCCACTAATTGTAAGTCACTTTAGATAAAAGCATCCCAACTAGCCTGCTTAAAGAAGTTTAACCCTTAGTATCTTGTCTTTACTAGATATGATTAATTTGTCCTTATTAAAAGGCTATGTGCCACAGTCCGTTAAAGTAGCTGTAATTAAACTTCTTAAAAAGCCCACTCTTGATCCAGGGGTTTTATCAAACTATAAACCTATATCTAACCCTCCCTTTCTCTCTAAGATCCTTGAGAAAGCAGTCTCCAATCAGTTGTGTGACTTTCTACACAACAATAAGTTATTTGAGGATCTTCAGTCAGGATTTAGAGTGGATCATAGCAGAGAGACAGCACTGGTGAAAGTTGCAAACGACCTTCTAATTGCATCAGATAAAGGACTTGTCTTTGTACTTGTCTTGTTAGATCTTAGTGCTGCAATCGATACCATTGACCATCACCTTCTATTATAGAGACTAGAACATTTAATTGACATTAAAGGCATCACACTAAGCTGGTCTAAGTCCTATTTATAAGATCGTGACTAACTTTGGTGTGCATAGAGGATTTATCGTTAACATGTACAAACTGATATCGGAGTTCCACAAGGTTCTGTGCTTGGATCAATTCTATTCACCTTATATATGCTTCCTTTAGGCAATATTATTAGGAGGAACTCCATAAATTTTCATTGTTATGCAGATGGTACCCAATTATATTTATCGATCAAGCCAGATGAAACCAATCAATTTGTTAAACTTCAAGCATGCCTTAAGGACATAAAAACCTGGATGACCAACAACTTGATGTTAAACTCGGACAAAACTGAAGTTATTGTACTTGGTCCTGAACACCTCCGAAACACATTACCTAAAGACATAGTTATTCTAGATGCCATTGCCCTGGTCTCCAGCGCCACTGTAAGGAATCTCGGAGTTATCTTTGATCAGGATTTGTCCTTTAACTCCCATATAAAACAAACTTCAAGGACTGCCTTTTTTCACATACATAACATTGCAAAAATCAGGCACATCCTATCTCAAAGAGATGCAGAAAAACTAGTCCATGCATTTGTTACATCTTGGCTGGATTATTGCAACTCCCTATTATCGGGCTGCCACAATAAGTCCCTTAAGACTCTCCAGTTGATCCAGAATACTGCGGCACGTTTACTGACAAGAACCAGAAAAAAGGGATCATATTGCTCCCATATTAGCTTCTCTACACTGGCTCCCTGTAAAATCCAGAATAGAATTTAACATCCTTCTCCTCACCTACAAAACCCTTAATGGTCAGGCACCATCATATCTTAAAGAGCTCATAGTACCCTATTACCCCACTAGAGCACTGCACTCCCAGAATGCAGGGTTCCTTGTGGTTCCTAGAGTCTCTAAAAGTAGAATGGGAGCCAGAGCCTTCAGCTATCAAGCTCCTCTTCTGTGGAACCAGCTCCCAGTTTGTGTATGGGAGGCAGACACCCTCCTCACATTTAAGAGTAGGCTTAAGACTTTCCTCTTTGATAAAGCTTATAGTAGGGCTGACTCAGGTGAGCCCTGAGCCACCCCTTAGTTATGCTGCTATAGGCCTAGACTGCCGGGAGACTTCCCATGATGCACTGAGCTCCTCTCTCCTCCTCTCCCTCTCCATCTGTACGCACTCTTATCCCATTAATGCTTGTTACTAACTC